>JAZGUH010000575.1:0-175000 GCA_037893225.1 Hippasteria phrygiana | reverse complement strand
TCATTTGTACAATATTTCTTGCCGAAACCTCATATATTTCAATACTCCAGGTGCGCCCACCGGAGCGTAAATTGTAGAACGTTTTTACCCGTCAGCCATGCCTGTGTATAAAAACAGCCAGATCTTGTGAACACGTCCTCTGCGAACTGGTTAAAAGGAAGATCCACTTTAAACAGGTTTTCCTCAGAATGTTAATTTTTCGCTGTGTGACAAAAGTACTCCTTTGTGGTACCAGCGATAAATTTAAGAAAAGCATGATTAGTGTCCATATAGTAGAATTTACACGACCAAACTTTGAACCTCATTAATTCTGACTGATTACTCTATTTGATTGCAGCATATTGTACTCGCAGTCAAGTTCTTTATTGCTTACGTCATACCTGATACACCTGCAGACATAACTTTAGCAAAGAGAAGGGTAAGTATCTAAGAGACATATTTTTCTACATGCGCATATTTTCCCGTTCTGTTTGATTTAGATAGACCAGGATTTGCCAGGATACATAAAAACTCATACAAAATTATGGCTGTGTGAGGTATTGAACAAATGTGCAGCAATCGGTCATAGCGTTTGTCTTAATGCGCATATTTCCCGGTTTTCGCCAGGATTTGGTCCATAAAAATTGTGCAAATATCAGTCGTAATGTTTTTCTTTGTGCGCGTAATTTCCAGTTTTGTGGAATTTGCATGGCCAGGATTTTCTGGTGTCAAATCCTGCATAAAATATCGCCCTGTGAACTATTTTCTATAAATTTGTACAGTTACAGGTCATAACGTTTTGTTTATGGGCATATTTTCCAATATTGTTTGATTTGTTAGGATTTGGTCCAGTCCTTATGAAAAATGTATGACACTGTCAAATGTGCAACCACTGGACATTACCGTGACGTTTACTTATGTGCATATTTTGCATTTCTGTGGGATTTGAAAGACAAGGGCTTGTTGGGTCCAACCCTCATAAAAAAATGATGGCTCTGTGCAGTATTTGACAGATGTCAAACGTTTATTTAAAAAAAAATTTGATTCAATTTTGATTAATTTTGATTAATTTGTTACAAAAATTGTACACTGGTTGTGACACTGACATTAATATAATGGAATAAAACAAGATCGGAGGCTTTGCATGGTGTATGGGTGTGGGTATTTGTTTGCGATGTCTCCTCTGAATCATTTGTAAGGAGATACACTGTGGTTCCTACATGGAAACACAGGTTCTGTCAATATTCTAAATATTTTATTCAAAATTACCTAGTCAGTTTCCCTTGTGGTTTGTTTAATGATATTATTAGTTAATTTTAAAAAAACTTATCCCCACAATGTCGCTTCCCAGGTTGTATCGTAAAGTTGGGGCGTGATCTTTAACTATACGGCATTATGGGTTTATGACTTCTAAGTAGCCCCCCCCCCCCATTGAACAAAGAAACTGACAATTTGGGAAACTGGCCAACATGGGGCAAGATAGCTCAGTCAGTAGAGCGCCGGTACGGTATTCCGGAGGTCGCAGGTTCAAATCCTGCTCCTGCCAGTTTTCTTTGAAAATTCATTCAAAACTACCTAGTTACTTTCTCTCGTGGTTTGTTTGATGATATTTTAAATACTTGAACTAGTGTACTTTAGTCATCGTCTGAAGTTGAACATTGAGAAGATCTCTGGTTCCAGGTAGGAATCACTCTTTATCTTGTTAGGGATTATTCAGTGTTGTACGTAACTGCAAACTGATACCAATATGGAATAAAACTATTTTAGAAAGACTAAAGACCATTTATATAATGTCATTAACTTTTGTTTTTATCTTTCTTTCCCCATTCAACAAACCACCACCCCTGTTATCCCTGTGATGAACATTCCATTCTGCCGCCCGATTCCACCTCCATCCTGCTTTTCTTGACCCATTTTCCCCTCTCCCAATCATCTCCTTTCCTTCCCACCCCCCCCCCCCCCCCCCCCCCCCCCCCCTTGCCCTGCTCTACCCTTCTCCTTCCCTACCCTTCTCCAACAGCAACGCTACCAAATTGCCCAGATTATGGACAAGGCCGAGAGCCAAGGCCCCATCAAAAGTAAGGAGGGTGACCGTCTGGTCTTGCCACCTGATTTGAAAGCCTTTAACTATTTTGATTGTGCTGTGACAAACGAGGACAGCAATCCTGCCCATAGCACAGTCATTACTGAAGACACATACTTAGCTGCCGAAACAGGGAGGAAGTCTAGTCTTGAAGAGGAAGAGGGACTCGAAAACATGGAGGATGGTGGGGTGGGGCGCCCCCAAGCTCCTGTGGACACTTGGCCACCAAAGTATGCATCATTTACTTCAAGTGACTTGTTTTTTGCTTGCATGCTGTCCAGTTAAAACCTGCAAAGTCAGACAAATATTGAATTCTTCTGAAATAACAATTCTTGGATCACCTGAAAATATTCTGCCTCGGTATTTGGTGTGGAGCTTTGGTGTCAGATGTTTCTTTTTTTGTATTTCGCTTTTTAAGATATAGTGTTCGTAGCCTTTTTCGAGTTTCACCCCCAAAATAAAAAAAAAATTATGTTGCTTTTTTTCTAACAATACAAAAGTTTGTTTGACGAATACAAAAGTTGTTCACTTTTGAATGAGACATGTATGGAACAGGAAAATTTGCTCAAGTTCAGTTTTTTGAATAATGACTTTACAAATGTCAAATTATTTTCAGCTGGCAATAATTCAAGTCCCATAGGGCAGATATTTTTTTGTGCATTATAAGTGTAGAAGCAATCAAGAATAAAAGCTCTTTATGGAAGGTTCAGTCACCCAAAATAAAAAAAAATATTAAAATTGAGCATACAATTTAAACATTTCTTAGAAATAAAATCTTGTGTGTCGAAGAGCACGGACAGTATATCTTTAGCACGTCAAATAGTTGTCTTCGCATGGTTGTTTTTTTTGTATTTTTTTGTGGATTGGCTTGCTGTGAGCAATGAAAGTCGATTGCATGACCAATTATGAAATCCGAATGACATTTGCATTTAAAGAACAAAATATGATGAAATTTACTTGAATGCTCTCCCTGGTTTGAATAGCCTTCTTAAGCACTTGAAATTACAAGTGTTATTATTCAAATCAACCTTGGTGATGGTAATTCCTTTTTTTATGCAAGTCGCGTATCACAAGGCCAAGGGCCACTCAGAGTGTGGGCTACAGAGAAAAGTGTGGAAGAACCAGCCCCTCATCACACTGAAACAAGACAAGATAATCTGATCTCTTCACAGTATGAATAGGGTCGGGATGGGTAACTAGTCCACTGCAAGGCATTAATAATGCCTCTACCCATATTAAGCGTAGAAGTGCTATAGCCCAGGACTGGGCTCAAACCCACAACCTGCAGAATTACCCACAGACCACGAATGGTGGCATATTTTTATTTTGTGTTCACTCAGTTCGGAATATTTCTTGGAATTTCTGATTGTCATCTAGATTTTTTTTTCAAAGTCTAAGAAGTTGTTATTTCAAAAACGTATTTGCCCAACTCAATTTATTATCTTGTGTCTCGACAGATTGAGTTATACTGCAGACGGCAACACCTACATCAGTCAGACAGACAAATTCCCCACCGAGACCAAGAAAAAGAAAAAGAAGAAAACCAAAAAGCATAATTCCGACGAATTGCTCGGCTCACCCTCCCAGCCTGACCCCACCTACCCACCTGGGTTAGATAACGGAGTGTCTAACAGTGGGTACCAGCCTCCGAGTCAGGTACAACTCTATGGTTTGGACGGTTACCAGAACGACCCACCCTTGTATGCACCACAAGGTCAAAGTTCAGATTTAGCATATCCCCCACAAATCCCCAATCAAGATAAGGCTTATCGTCCCACTGGGTATAACACACAGGGCGACATATTTTTCTAGTAATTCTGTTTTCCTGTTTCACCTTCACGTAAATTATTGCTGTAAGTATAGTGTATTCTCTGTCTAGTAGATCATTGGACTGATTTTTATTAAAGTTAGTCTGCCTTAATAGTTATTATGAAGAAAATGTGCCTTAGTAATTTTTTTAACTCTGAGAAAGATTCTGCAAGGTTTGAAACACCAGTTCCTCTTAACTTTGATAATTTATCTCTTTTTGTGTCATTGCAGTTGTGAACAATTTGTAGTATATTGTACATTGTTTCATTTGTCGTGGTTAACATTAAGAAGAGGCTGCCATCTTTTGTATACAATTTTTCTACATTTCTTAGTATTATACATAATTTTCTTAACGCTGCAAAAGGCAGTTGTTTTGATCTCAAAAGCCTTTTAAAAAGACTGTATTCAAGAAGTATTATTTTTATTTCACACTCTTTTCCTGAACAAGGTGCTGGTATAAACAAATGAACAAATAGCAAAACAATAAAAACAATTGGATGTACTGTATTGAGACTTAGGAGTTATCATGTTCTTTGTCTTTGCGAAACAGATTTTTTTAAGGGATTGTTTTAAAGATTGTCCGTAGACCAATCCAAGGTAAGAAGAATTAAGAAGGAAAAAAAGAAAGAGAAAAGTACTCTAGTTGTATTTGTGTGATGAACAATATTTAGTTCCAGATTTCTTATCTTGTGCAATATTGTCTTATTTATCGAAACAGTTCTGTATTAATTATTGTACCTCTTGCATTTCTTTGTACTTTAAGTGTGTGATATTGGCGTGCTGTGGGGATTTAGAATAGTCAGTAATGTATGCTTTTAAAGTGTTGTCCCAAACTGTTGTGATAAAAAAACGGCAAGGGCATAGTGGGTGTGGTTTTGGGAAGAGATGGTTAAAGCCCAGATGATACTATTTACCAAAACACTTCCATCATCATCTTTTTTTTTTATAGTAATTGAAAATTTCAGAAAATTTCTAAAATATCAAAAATTTGGTTGAAACTTTCAAACATTTTCTCACGAAAGTTTTTGATGGTCCTAAGTTAACCAAGTGATGTCATCCAGCCTTACATTGAGGTATTTACTTCAAGGCTGTGGAAAGAGGGTCAACCACAGTGGTAACATTCAAAAGGATGACCAAATTATTTGACAGCATTTTATTCATAATTTAGTGTTCCCATTAAGTGTAATTTCATTTTTCCGTCTTACTACCTGTTATTTTACAGTATACAAATCATTCATACATAATCTATTCCAGGAAACTATCTTTTTTTCCTTCAAAATTGTACATTTGTATTGTAAGAAAGGTTTATGTCTTTATAGAAACTATTGATGTAAAAATATTACGTCAGTAACATAAAATATGTAACTAGTGTGAGATGGAACAGAATGCTTTGTTGAGTTGAGACGTGTGCAAACGATTTTTGTTTCAGAAAAGTTTCTGATTTGAGTAATAGATTTTGAATAAGGCATATGTCCACTGGAAATCCTCTAAAATTAAATATAAAAAAACCAACCTTCTTTGTTAATGAATAGAGACCTTTGCCCTTTCCCGACTGTATTAATTAAGCACTGTATATGCTCAGTGCTTTTCGAGAGCCAGTGGAACTTCCTTTGTTGAAAGAAGGATAATGATTCTCCAGATTTCTTCACAGTCTATATTTTTTACTCACAAGTTGGACTTGTTTGTATTGATCAACTATTTTTAAACCTGAGGTAAAAGAACTTGCCAAAAAGTTTTTATCATGCAAACAAATTCCGGAGATGCATGTTATTAACTTCTTTATATTCTTTAAAAATATGTTTCCAGCCGAAGGAACGGCTTCCGAGTCATACCAAAGCTTTCATTTGTATTATTACAGCTCATCCCTCAATTGTGGGGGAAATTCACCTGCCAAAGGCCGGTTCACACTACTCGAATCAAGCGAAGCGAAT
The DNA here is from genome assembly GCA_037893225.1 of Hippasteria phrygiana. Classification (NCBI taxonomy): domain Eukaryota; kingdom Metazoa; phylum Echinodermata; class Asteroidea; order Valvatida; family Goniasteridae; genus Hippasteria; species Hippasteria phrygiana. Next base: position 169,198 of record JAZGUH010000575.1, on the reverse strand, counting down.
TTGTTATGCTGAGGGCGAAGGTCACGATGAAACTTAGTAGCGCTCTCCCATTCGCATCAAGTGTGAAACCGGCCTTAGGTTATAGTATAAATGTATATAATGTATTTTTATTCAACATTTGTACGGTAGACCTTTTAAATTTGTAAAAAGCACTTGGCTAATAAAGATTTCAGACAGATTTAAATTGTCCCCAAAGCATTCTGTTATCTTAAATAATTTTATTCTAAAAGAAGTCACGACATATGGTGCCACTTTCCTGTCATTAAACGATTTAATATTAGACATGGAAGTAAACAAAAAACACTGAGAAATATTTCAGATACCATTATTCCCGTTAGAATGTATACAACGATGGCAGGCATAATCGGCAAGTTAGAACTTTGAAAATCAATCGATTGTTCGACTAATATACATGGGCCTAGTGTTGATTTAGCCCCTAGTTCCTTGCTCTGTGATTAAAGATATGCTATCCTGCTTTTTAAAAATATCTAAATATTTTTTTCGAACATATTTTCTGTTAACGAAAAACCACATTTTCTCTATTTTGGGCGCCTACAACTCTCTCAAAAGCCTTATTTATTCTTGTTTGCATTGACCCATCTAATGCACAGAAAGATAGGCCTACTGACGGGTTGAAAATAATTTGACATTTTAAAAGTAATTGTTGATTTGATAGCTAAACGTGGATGGGTTTTATTTTCGATGTTTTATTTAAGTGATCAACCTCAGTTGTATTGCAATTATAAAACAGCAATTAAAAAAATCCCGCTCCCGCCAGTTCAAGTCATTGTTCACTGTGAAAATTCATTGAAAATTTCAAATTACCTAGTTAGTTTCCCTTGTGTTTTTTTTGACGATGTTATAAGTTTAGAAGTATACTCATTGAGTGATCCGCACAATGTTGCTTCCCAGGTTGTACTGTTGGGGCGTGATCCTTGGCTTGTAATTAGCGCCAATAAGACGCTGACAATTTGGGAGACCGCCATAGGGCAAGATACATGTAGCTCAGTACACGGGTGATCGAACTTCTCCTGTCAGGTTAAGCTTTGAGCATGGACAGTATCCAGTCAGTGCCGTACCCTACGGTCCATATTTCAATCTCCTTATTTTCAGCTGCATTTGTTAATTGAAAGAACGGAATTTGTTTTTTTCTCGCTGAAAACAAATAGGGGGGCCTTGGCTAAACAAACCATGAACAAACCAAGCACTGATGCTTTGTTTCACCATGGTTTCACGCCCGATGACTGCAAGTCATGTGACCAAATAATCATGTGATGTGCTGTTGGAAATGTACCGACGTGACGCGTAGAGGCCACTCCTTGGGATATTTCCCAAGATCTTGGGAAATTTGGTGGACAAAATATGGATTGCACAAAGTGCTTATTTCGGCGCTGATATATTTGTACAGTGTTTTCCATTGCCTTGGGAATTCTTGGGAATTCTACTGGATGAATCTTGGGAATTTCAAATTTGATGAGTGGCCATGTACACATGTTTAGTTTTTTCCCCACTTGTAGTTGTAGACTTGACGAAGAGAACACAGGAAACGCCCCCCTAGAAGGTTGGTAGATGTTAGATATTGAATAAATAAATAAATGATTGTGCATTTTTTTAAAATCTTATTTTGTATGGACATATTAATAGGAACGTCGGAAAGGGATTTTCGAGATTTTTGAGAAGGAAGTATAACGTTAAAACAAACGAGGGGGCCTAACCCCTAACCACCGGCCCAGTTTCCGGACAAAGCGTTCACCAGGCGCACAACAAATATTTCAGTTGAATATTGGTACAATATCGGCGGTACAAGGTGTTTGTGTAGTTTTAATAGTACACCTCTAAATTACTTTATTTTTTTTTTTTGGCAGTGGTTATTTTGTCGTGAACCGGCATCAACTTATTTTAGCTATTTGACCGGCACGGCACTGAACATACATCACAGCGAAAAATGACTTACAAATGTACATGAATTGGCACGGAACAGCCGCAGGAGGGCCACACAACCACCTCATTATATGACGTTATCATACTTGCCGTATAAAGCAGTTTTCATGAATGAAATTGTCGCGCATGCGCACATACTTCGCGTCAGCAATTCGACCGGTTCTACTTCGAATGGGATGACATAAAAGCAACTATCGGGGAAGTTGTTGCAATATGCGGCTTCGCCTTTTTTACGTTCGAACTTGCATGATATTCATCCAAATGATATTCATTTTACAATCAGATCCTGATCCACCTTATATTTATAACGGTTAGCGTTCCCACTACACACAATTGCAGGATCTGATCCACCAATTGGGGGATCTGATCCGGCAATTTGGCAAAAGGTGGATCAGATCCCCCAACCAATTGGTGGATCTAGTGGGAACGGGGTCTAAGTCCGGTACTCCGGTTTGAAGGTTAACCCTCCTATGCAAACATACATTCTGAGCCATGTTGTTGTATGGGTCAAAATCAGTCAAGGTGATTGTTTTTGACCCTCCTGCCATAGTACAAAACCACATGTAATCTGATCATGTCTGTGTAAAAGTATAGCAGGGGAGGTGGAAGGAAATTTTGACTGATTTTGACTTTTTAAATATAGAGCCAATGATTTTCCGTTTCAGAAAAGTCAATTTTCCGTTTTGACAAATCTTCATTTCCGTTTCGCCCATTAGAACAGTGTACAAAAATCTGTTTCATTTCCATTTGACATTATTTCATGTAAATGAATGCACAATGAAAGAGGCCAATTCCGTTAATTCTGTTTGGTTTCCACTTAAACGGAAAATCATTGGCCCTATATAAATAGTAGAAGGGATTTATATTGAAAAAACCAATGCTGTGTGGATTGGGGGCAATAAGGATCAATTTATTTTTTAAGATCACGCAAATAAACCATGTGCTCTTTCTGTAGGAGGGTCAACCCAGCATTGTTCAATCATTAAATGTGGCCATCCATCCAAATCAGTTCTGGATTGATGTCCTTACTGCTTGGAGTTCTTTTGTACAATTCCACCTTCCCGCTGATCACAAGGATGTTTTATCCAGCGTATTATGGTACAATCACAGGATTAGAGTTGGCAAGAAGTGTATACATTATAGTCACTGGTCCGGTAAAGGAGTTTACATGTATTTTGTGTGTGATCTTTTGGACGAAAAGGGAGATTTTCTTAGTTTAGAGAACTTCAAAGTTAAATTTAATATTCAAACAAATTTTTGTATGGGGGTGTCATTAAGGCTTTTAAACATTCCTTTCGTACTTTTTTGGTTGGTAAAAAAGCTAATATCTTTTTACCTTTCATTCCATTTAATTTTAAGACACTTCTGTTGGATAAAAAAGTTCCACTCGTATTTATACGTTTTTTACGTCGGCAAAAGTAGGAAACCAAGTTGAATGTGAATCTTCCTGTATAACAAAATGGTCGTTATTCTGTAATATTCCATTTATGATTACATGTAATACCAGACTTCGGTGGTTTCAATATAGACTGGCTCATAGAATTTTGGGTGTTAATTCCTTTTTGGTAAAAATTGGAAGGAAAGAAAATAATTTGTGCACCTTCTGCCGGATGCATGCCATGCCGACAGTGAAACATTGTTGTATCTATTTTGTACTTGTGAAATCTCACTAACTTTTTGGACCCAAGTAACTGAGTGGATTGAGAAGAATATGACTATACGTTTGGATAATGAAGTAATTCTTTTTGGTTTACTTTTGGAATGCCCTCAATGTGATTTTTCTTTTGTGCCACTTTCATATTGACAAGATAAAGATGAACGATAGTAAATCGTCACTTACATTGTTAAAAAAGGATATAGAACGTTACTATGCTCTAGAAAAGTTTATACGAATGATGATTCTGTTAAATTTCATTTAAAATGGGATTCTTCTATATTTTTATTGTGCAAAGAATGATTTAGTTTCATAAATTTGTTTATTGGTATAACATTTATATAATTTATATTTATAATGGCCGCATTTTCTTGATTTTCAAAACAAATGATGGATTCCTCTGATATGTTTTTTAGTATGAAACCGCGCCACTGGCTGAATGTGATTGTGATGCATCAGATAATCATTGGCAACATGTACTATGTCATGGGATGAGTGTATTTGAGTGTGCCATGTAAATATGCATGGAGTTGCATGCTCAATGGGGATTTTGATGCGCATGTACGGATCCGACTGTACGCGGTCGTACGTGTATGTACGTCTTGGAATTTCCACGGCTCGAAATGCACCGGCCGTACGTGCGTGCACCGGCCGTACGTGCGTGCACCGGCCGTACGTGCGTGCACCGGCTGTACGTGCGTGCACCGGCCGTACGTGCGTGCACTGGCCGTACGTGCGTGCACCGGCCGTACGTGCGTGCACCGGCCGTACGTGCGTACGTACGAATTTGCGTGCCTTCCACGTGGTTTCTGTGACGTCACCAGCTCAATAAAAAAAGAGAAAAAAAGAGGAAAAAATCCACAACACCACACGTGGTGTAGCGCGGCGTCGAACCCATACGGGGCAGCGCCACCGCTTTCGAGCAGTCTAGCCAGGAGCATTTAACCACTCGGCCATTTGCCGACTTGACAGATGGGGCAGTTTATTGTTATAAATAGCTGAGCGCTGAGCGTTCCAAGAAACGACTGACTGTGCATGCCCAGAGGATTTCACAGCTGAATAGTGGGAAAAAAGGAGAGACCAGTTCACGGCAAAATAAACACTTTTTTTGGCTTAAATTTAATATTTTTCTTTCCAAAATGACTTTTGCTGCCATATTAAGCCGTTTCCTGGATACCGCCATCTTTGCTTGATACCGCCATCTTTAGGGGGCAAGCGCAAAAGACAATGCATGATCATGGAGATTATTGGCATGCTAATGCACGAAGTGCGTGCTGCCAATAATCTCCATTGTCTTTGCGCTTTTGCACTTGCCCCCTAAAGATGGCGGTATCCGCAAAACGGCTTATGACCACCTTTAGCAATCTTCCTATTATTTCATGTCAGAAATAATTGCCCGTTTTAAGTTAATTTGCTTTAATCCACATACAAATACAAATTGACGCAGATTTCTCTCAGTAATCAACATCCTCTTTGTTCATTGTCTAATATACATATATTAAACCGATTCATATTTAATCATTGTAATTACTGGCCTAATGTTTCAAACTTTAGCAAGTTCTTTCTCAAAGGCAAATGGTCCTTAATCTCTTTTTTTGTGTTTCTCCACCCACCTCCTCTTGTGTGTTCCCTGCATGTTTGTGTCTTCTACACTGTCAATTGCCTTTGAGAAAGAACTTGCCTAGTTAAAACGTTGATTTGTATATTTCAGGTCAATTTAGTCTGTAAGCAGTTTGCAGCAGTTTAATTCATTTTTATTGTAATTTCTACTAAATCTCTAATCGGCTTTGTTTTGTCTTGTTCTGTTCTGTTTTGTTTTGTTTGGCACATCCATCACAAGCTTCGGCTTTTAAGATGATGCTCATCTTTAACCCTCCTATAGTTATAACTACATGTATCACAGCCTATCAAAAAAATCTACCCACCAACTCTCACAGTTTGTGTGTGTTTCAACCTGTCACTTGATAGGTTTTGATAGGGTACATGTAGTTGGCTCAATTTTGGCCCTGAGAGAGGGAGGGTTTGCACATGCACACAGTATCCAAGAGTGTGGAAATAAATATTTCCTCGAATTGGATTGAATTGAACCATAAACAAAACGCTGATTATAATTCCCTCATTTTGTGTCCAGGAATCTGAAATGTTATCATTAGTCTTGCTAGTGCTTTGTGCGTTGAGCGTGCAGGCAGTGGACAATGGAGTGGGAAAGACGCCCCCTATGGGTTGGATGACGTGGGAACGATTCCGCTGTAACACTAACTGTGCTGATGATCCCAAGAATTGCATCAGGTAGGTCACTCGGATTACAGTAATGTACCCATCAGTAGTTTCCCCACCCCTCCGCCTTACTCCTTGTACTTTCCTGCCACGGCCATGAGAGGATTGTCATTTCAGAAGTGACCAAACACTGACCACTATGGGGAGCCATTCTCAATTAGTAATAGGGCTGTACCTAATATTTGAATCATCAATCGAATATTTGATTACCTTTTTGCCGGTTCGAATATTTAAAAATATATGCGCGTACAGAATAGATACGATTCTGATGCTATTTTAATAGAAAAGTTACGGCACTTAGCAGTGTCGAATGCTGCATTTTTGCCGATGGAAACTTTTTGTTGACCAAGGTTTATTGTTCCCATCCATAATAAAATAATGGAAAGATTTTACTTTAATACCCCCACCAAAATCAGTTGAGAACAACAAATCTTGGGAAAATAACCATCCGTTGGTGTTCAGAATTGTATGTGGCACAACCTCTAATTTGAGAATTTTGTCTGGAAACCTTCATGTATAGGGGCCAAGAAAGTTTGTGTTTTCTATGTTGGATGTTCTTGGCACAGTGTATGGTCACTCAGTGTTCACATACATGTTGATTTCTGCCTCATTTTTTACAGATTTTGCTGACAAGTCGTCTTAAAACAACAGCTTGTGCCACATGTAAATATCAAGGAGGGTTGGTTATTTTCCAAGATTTTGCTGTTCCTGACCTGTTTTGTGGGGTATTGAAGTAAAATCTTCCCATTCATTCACCATTTACAGTGCTGAGCATTGAAAATGGTTTTCTTTTGTTCGTCGTGAAAAGACGATACTGATTTCAGATTTGATAACATTTCACCTGAATATTGTATTTTTCATAATGAACAAATTGAAAAATCACCATTTGCTGGAAATTCAGGCAAAACAAAAACGATGGTGTGACGTCTTATTGTTTTTCACTGACCCCAGACACACCAGTGTTTGTGGAGTCAGTCTTACCAGTGTGTACGTTATTGCGCAGGACCTATGTGCTGTACAGGTACCCAGCGATAGTCAGCATCATGAATTTTGAAATGGTTGCTGTGATAACTAGTCACACAAACATTGGTATGAAGATTGCTTAATGTGGCTGTAGACATTGCAGTGACGCCATCACATCAGTACTCTATTGTACACATGTACGTTAAATGCCTTTTATTATTTTAACCCAATAATCTTCATCACGCAGTGAGAATTTGATGAAGGACATGGCTCAACACCTGATAACTGATGGATACAAAGACGTCGGCTACAAATACGTCAATATTGATGACTGTTGGCCGGCTATGGAACGTGATGCTCAGGGACGACTACAGGCAGATCCAAAACGATTTCCCAGCGGTATCAAAGCATTGGCTGATTATGTGAGTTTAGCAATGATGCCCAGGTCAGGTCGGGTCAACAGGTCATCAGGTCATTGGGTCATGATCCCATGATCCCATGCACACCCTCATTGTTGTTCACAGGATCTATTGTTAGCTCATTTGGCTAATAGCAAACAGTTCTATTGGATACGAGGAGGGGCGCAAGCCCCTCCCCCTCCAGGAACTGTTTATTTATATTTTTTTGTTCTGCACAACCTGCCAATGTACAGAACAGCACATTGTCCAAAAGCAGGTAAGCCATCCTTCCCTCTCTAAAAGACAAAATCGAGGCATGAATTTGCCTTGGGACTGATTCTGCGTCATTCATGAGAGCTACCCTAGTCTTACATTTTCTCAGTGATTAGGAAATATATTTCAGAGAGAAAAAAAACAGACGTTTTCAACTGTCTCGGGACTTTTACAGTGATATGTGAGATCTAACTTGATGTAGAATAATGTTGATAAAACATACTTCAGTCATTGTACTGTGATGGATGGCCATCTGACTGATGGATAGCCATTTCATGTTGTTAGATTTCATGTTGTTAGATTTTATGATTATAATAATAGGGGTGCTTTATAGCACTTTATGCAAATATTTGTACGGTTCTTCACAATTATTAACACTGTTTAACAAGCCATGAGATCTGTTTTATGCCACAGTCTGATATCAGTGCAAGCGACGTGTAGATCTCTACACTCATAGTTACTCATTAATAGGGCCCTTCATTTTTGTCGTTTTCACAAGCGTACAAACCAAAATTTCTAGTATGTGGTACCGCAATCGATACTACATGTACATCTGGACAATATGAAATGTTCCCCGACAGAAAACCACCTTGCGTTGTATCACTCACCATGTAAAGCTTCGAATTGTATTTGTTTATAGATGCATGAAGGAGGTTTGAAACTGGGGATCTATGAGGATTATGGAACCAAGACCTGCGCTGGCTACCCAGGGAGCTTAGGCCATCTACAAACCGATGCTGACACGTTTGCTGATTGGGGTGTCGACATGCTAAAGATGGACGGATGCAACTCAAACATTACAACAATGAAAAAAGGTCAGTTGAAATGCCACTCCAGATCTGAAATTTACAGTCTACTAGCTTGTCTTGAAGCCATACTTTACTCGAGAAATATTTGTTGACTTAATGCTTTATGGCCTTAACCCTTGGCCCCCTTTAATGTTTTCATATGGCCCTGCTAAATCCAGCAATTTCCAACAAAACTGAAATGAGAAGCCTTTTAAATCCAACAAAATCCAACATCAAATTTTGTAGTATTTAGCAGTGTTCCACCTACACACCAGCCTTGGCATTTTGCAGCTACCCTGCTGAATCCAACAAAATACAACAGGTATTTGTATGAGCCCTGCCAAATCCAACAATATCCAACTGTAATTTTTGCTAGAAGTCTGCTTCCACCCTCCTAAATATGACACAATCCAACAGGTATATTTAGCTGTTACTCTACTGAAGACAATATCCAGCATGCCATGTACAGGGGTAGTTTGTGTTGACTGCTAAATCCAACAAATTATAACAACCTTTTACTATCGTTGGATTTTGTTGGGTTTTAGCTCAACTTTTAGGGCTAAACTTTATAGCTAATACAGCAAATTCAAGTTGATTACATTGAATTCAGTTTAAGATTGTCATCTGCAAAGCCTTTTCAAATAGAAATGTTTGTGTCCCTTCAATTTGCCTTTTAAAAAATTATTTCTTTTTTTACATACACTGCAGGATATCCACAGATGTCCAGATATCTGAATGCAACAGGCCGATCGATACTATTCTCATGCAGCTGGCCCGACTACGAACGAGCAGCAGGGATTAAGGTACAGTGTGACCAGAAATTTGAGCAGAATTTTCAGGTTTTTTTGGGGGGGGGGGGGGGGGGGATGGACTTGGAAGTTTAATAGGTTTTTTTTGTGAAGCATGAATTATTCCACTAGAGCCACACATGACAAAAGGAAAGCCCAGGTATGCTCTATGCTGAGTAAGATTATCTCATAGATTCTGCCATTATAAAACTTCATTGTTAGTCAATTGAACCCTACCTCCCTAACTCATCCAAGGTCAACTTTGATGTGAGAGTTATGAAATAAAGGTAACTTCAAAATTGAAGTTCATGTAACTTCTACTACAAGTTTACCCCCCGATTTTTTTAAGAATGAGTCCAGCTAGAGAGTGGATACGATTGGTGAGTGTGACTTGATGTTGTTAAACCATAACTACCCCAAGCCTACAAACTTCAACGGCAGGTTGTGTTAAATTTTGATGGGTTCAGGACTGTAGCACCTTGGCTCCACACCAGGGCTGTAGTTGAGTCCATCACAAGTCCCTGCAAGTCCCTGCAAATCCCTGCAAGTCCCTGCAAGTCCCTGCAAGTCCATCACAAACCCTCCAGTCCTAAATCCAATTACAAGCTATTCAAATGAGCTTTGACAAAGGTATTCAAATGAGCTTTGACAAAGGCATTCCTTTGTCATTGTTCATCCAGTTACTTGTGACCGGCTTTATGAAAGGACTTCTGACTGGACTTGCGAAAGGACTTGCGAAAGGACTTGCAGGGACTCGACTACAGCTCTGCTCCATACATGGAGCTATGATGTCCCAATTTGTCCAAAGAGTGTGCCATAGGTATACTGCATAGTGTTGGATTTGGACAGGTTGAGGACACTTCCTAGTAAAAATGCCTAGGGGTAGGGTTTAAGCTTTGACATTGGTAAAGATTGCCATCTCCGACTCGGTCTTGGAACTCAAAAAGAAAAAAAATTAGGAGACGGTGCGGGTTTGTTAAGCTCACCAGGCACGCGGCGTGCACGCATAGCATGAAGCTCAGAAAAAACTGATTTTCAAATAAAGTTTACATTTCGTGAGCAAAATATAGATATTTTTGCTTTCTGAATATTGAAATGAGTTCCAAAAGGTTGGCAGCTCTTGCACCGAGCTACATGTATGCACCAGTTGTTTTTCCCATTGTGCACTTCAGGGAGAAAATACCAAAGGCTTTACGTGTTAGTGTACAACTGCAACCTCCGTGCTCCCTCCATAGGACGGCCTTTCACTGATGATGCCCCACTTATTGTAATTCAAGTTCTGTCAATACTGCAACATTTCCCCCACAGATCAACTACACCCTCGTTGCTGAAAACTGCAACATATGGAGGAACTACGATGATATACAGGATTCGTGGGATTCTGTATTGCACATCATAGATTATTACGCCGAGCAGCAAGAGGTTCTATCCAGCGTGTCCGCACCCGGTCAATTCAACGACCCAGATATGGTATGCAATTTGCTTTTTTATGTTTAAGTAGTTGAATTTAATTTTTTTTACTGTAATTCTTTTTGGAAATGTAACCAAGGACTTCTCAAAAAGTTCATATGTATAAATGGGTGAATTTACTCCATTCTCTGAGAAGATGGAATTTTTGCTCGTTGATGATGTCAATTGGAAGACAGTTTATTTTGCCCTTTCCGGAGGGTAGTATATGAAGCACTGTGTGCTCAGTGCTTTCTGAGAGCCTGTGTGGAAAAGATTCACAGGCTTACTCGGGTTGGACTCGAACCCACGACCTAATGCTTACTAGTGCAGACGTCTTAACCACTCGACCGCTGAGCTTGCCAATTCAAATCCAATGTAGCAGGAAGTCATAGAGTTGAGTTCCACCCGAGTAAGCCTGTGAATTTTTTCCCACAGGCTCTCTGAAAGCAATGAGCATAAAGTGCTTCATACACTACTTTGGGAAAGGGACAAAATATGTCTAATTTACTGTTTTCTGTTGACCGTGTAGAGTGCCACGGTCTCGAGATCTTGTGGATAATTTCACAGCAACCCAATTTGTTTGTACACCTTCCAGAGTTTAGATGGTCTAAGGGCTTAGAGGAATTCTATATGGGCCTGATGAGCTGCCTTGAGCCCCATGTTGTTGGATGATATTGTTATCAGAGGGTGAAATTAGATACAAAAAAATGCCAGGGAGGTGAGTTGCTCACTGACAGAGAAGTTACCCCGCCTGGGTCTATAGGTTTGAAAATTGGGATAATTTCTCTGCAATATGTTAAATTATTATCCTCTATTTGGACTGGGGCCAAGGAAAACCGTAAGGGTGGTAAGGTTGGCAATTCAAAATTGTCGCCAACCATACCACCCTTTACCTAGAGTGGGTTTTAGCCTTGTATTGGATGATTTCAATATCAAAAATATTACCAGTTAACTTTATTAAGCATTATCAGCTTTTGATCTGCCATGTCATGGCAACTGTAGCCATAACAAACCATATCTTTTATTAGTTTGACTGGGCATGTCTACTTCTGCTTGGACAAATAGTGCAATGGCAGGAAAATGTCTGATGTCCGACTGGAATTTCACATCCTGATTATTGTTTTAAACCATGCATATGTGAAACAAGTTGAGTTTGATGATTTCAATAGATCAAATAAAAATTGAAAGTGAGAACCTCTAGTACTCATTGCTACAATTTTTTGTTCTACCAGTTAATCCTTGGGGACTACTCGCTGAGTGTTCACCAGGCCAAGGCTCAATTTGCCATGTGGGCAGTGATGGCAGCACCTCTACTCATGTCTAATGACCTCCGAACTATTGACCCCAAGTACCGTGACATCCTGCAGAACAAGAACGTCATTAGGGTCGACCAAGACCCCCTAGGCAAAATGGGAAAGCGAATTTTAAAGGTGAGATTATCATCAGGCTTCAAATTTGAAGTCAATTATTGCCATGATAATTTGATTGGGATTATATAGTAGTAGGGGCCATTCGCAATAGTGCTCCACCAAGAATTTGTAATGGAGAAACCCAGGAGCATCCGTTATACCCACTACTCGTTTGAAAAGGTTGATGTGATGAGGATGTGCCAACCTTTTCAAATGTGCAGTATGTACAATGGCCTCTCCATTATAAACTCTTGGTGGCGCACTATTGCGAATGGCCCCTTTTGTACTGCGAGGACGAAGACATTATTTCTTTACATATAACAATACATCAATACATCTCAAACTAGATGAACACTGGTGTGCTTGATTGAATACGGGCTTGGTTATGGAGATGCGTTTTCATTCTTCTACAAATCGTGTAGATTATCCCTGCAATTATGACAAAATAGAGCAGATATTTTGACTTTCTTACATTACATGACTGCGTATTCTAGGGCATCAGGTGAATGTGTGCACAGTGTGAAATATGTTTTCAACAGTTTGTATGTTCAAAATACAGTACGACCGACTGGCATCGTGAAAATTTGACTCCTAAAATGCTGATTCACGTAGGCATTGTCATTTGCACAAGCCTTGTACTACACGAACGTCAAGCAAAGATACCAGACTTCCGGCAATTGCCGAAATTCCGGCTTTTTCATATTTTTTTGAAAAACCTCCAGCCTTCGGCATTTGTGGGCCGGAACGACAATATTATTACAAATTACCGTAAGACCATACATACAGCGCTTTCCTACGATTCGATTTACACATAGCGCGGGGCACTGTATAAGCAGTGTCCTGCATACGTATGCAGCAGACACTAGACTTACATACTATGTACATGTACACGCAACTGGTAAATTTCAGTCTGTGAGGAACGGTCACAATTTTTGTGTACGTTGCGTACCACTGGTGCGTACACACAATGAGCGTGCAGAACAAAATGCAATCAATCGACGACTTGGTCAAGTTTAGTTTCACAGAGATTGCTGATTTTGTTGATTCCCATGCAACTCGTATTCACTTTACGCAGTCAAAGTAGGGAACCAGTTATGTTCGTGCATCAAATGGTTTCGCGAGCATGCGTGTGCAGCGTGTACATACAACATGGCGGAATAACAACAGCGGAGATCGTTTGACAAAATTAGAAGTTGAAATGATTATGCATAGCGTATTGAACATCTACGATGTGATTGCGTATACTGGTACTGTTCATTGTTGTACGATAGATCTACGTTCGCTTTGGAAACATTCTCGTTGGAAAAATAAATCGAGCACTTCGTAAAAATAAAGCAGAAGGCGGCGTCCGAAAAATTGGGCAAAGTTTATTGTACCATGATTCCTCCATGATTGTACAATGTATGCATGTTTACGCACATGTAATTGTAGCGTGGCCCAGATTCCGGACACGCAATTTTGTTCCGGCCCTGCAGCCAAGACCTACTGGCATCCCTGGTCAAGTTATATGTGCATGTATTTGTGTACGGACGAGCATACTAATAATATTCAAGGAACGTGACAACTCAGAGCAAGTTAAATAAAGGAAAATTGGTTAGCTAAAGATTGATTTGTGATGTGCCTTTGCAATAACATCCACGTATGAACCATTATCTTCAAGCAAACTTGAATCCTCGATCCCGATTGGTCGATCCGTGGCAGCTGAGAGTGTGATAAAAACCCGTACATGGCCCATATACACACTCCGAATTGCGCTGTTCTAATTCTGCGAATTGCGCGATATGCAAAACGCAGTGCTGCACAATCCATTGGTAATTCAAAAGCTGTGCGTTTGCGTCCCATGTGGATCGTCACGTCTTCGGCGCACACTTGTTACGTTTTCCAGATAGCTCCCGTTTATCCTGCAGGATAGTGCTGGCTGTTAATGATGTGTGCGTGTACGTGGTACAGGTTTCGCACACAGCGCCGTGCGTGTTCCATCTTTACTGCGCGTCAAGTTTGCTTGAAGATAAATTTGTTATCCCACGAGCGCCAAGTGGAACACGGAAAATGTAGTGCGTCCGTGTCCCATATTCCACTCGGCCTTCGGCCTCGTGGAATATGGGACACGGACGCACTACATTATTCCGTGTTCCACTCGGCGCTCGTGGGATAACTTATATAGCTAGTTTGGGTCTACACATGTAGTCTGAAAATTGGGATAATTTCTTTGTTATCATTGAAGTTTATCCTCTATCTAGATGCAGAAAAATTGTAAGAGTGGTAGGGCTGGCAACCTAAAATGTGGCCAACCCTACCACCTCTGTTGTAGCCCTTTACCTAGAGGACTTCCAGAAAAAAGTTGAACTAGTATTTCACTGGTTCCCCTCTTCACTTGTCACATTTCAGCATGACAAATGTTGCTAGTGTGACCATGTCATTAGGTTGAGATATGGTCCACTGTCATGTCCGGCATTGGGCAAGGTTAGTCCAACAATTGTCGACAATAGGTTTCTCAAAATTTCTGGACAAATCTACTTTTTTCATCTTCAAGATAAGACAACTCTGACCAAGTAGTTTCCAATTCTTCCAACAACTTTGCAGTTGTCAGACGGCATCGAGGTCTGGCTGCGGCCTCTCATAAGCGAATCCTTCGCTATGGTAGTCCTCAGCCGGAATGATCGTCAGCCAATCCGGTTTAACATCACCTTGGAGACCCTAGGACTCTTCAGGCAAGATGGCTACGATCTTACGGACTTATGGGAAGGTAAACCGTTGGGACATTTCAAGCCGGATGATTTACTGCCCTTGTACATAAACCCAAGTACAGCTGAAATTATTAGATTGACGCCTTAAATTAGGATTGATATTGTCAAAAGCTGTCAGATTTCATTCAAAGTGAACAGGACCATTATATTTTCATTTTAGGGAACAGGTTTGAAATACTTATCTCACTTTCTAGCTTCCACCTGTTACCCCGGTTTGAATCCCGCCCGCGGCAAACATATGGGTTTTCAGTCCCTACCTGATTCCGTTTCTTGTCTCCGGTATTATTTTTTTGGGTTTTTCCTCCCTAATCTGTAATTACCTTCCTCATCTTCTTCCTAAGGACCCCACTGGAAATAAGTCAAAAAAACTTTCATGGGCTATCCCGGCCGAATGCCAGTTAAAACACTTAAAGATACTATCCGTGCTCTTTAACAAATCAATTTTTTTTCTGTTTTGAGCATCTGCAGCCATCTGAATCTTAAAAAGAAATAAATAATAATAATAATAATCTGGTAAATGATGGTTACTGTACCCATTTCAAGTCCAGTGCAGACTGTCAAGGAAATATTCCTCTCTGTTAATTTTCCGGAGTCAAGTGGTTACTTTTAATGGCGGCCAACCTCTGTCCAGTAAAACTGATCAAGTACATCTGGTCTTAGTGTGAAGGTCACACTGCACAGGCACGTCATGCATGCGCTGTATGATTTTTTGTTAGTCAGTATGGACATTTGTCATTCCATCGTCCATGGCACTTTTTTGTGTTCATTTTTTTTTATACAGTTATGGCAGATGTAAATTAGAACAGAGATTTTTCTCTTCTTGCCCTATGCCGACGTAATATATGAAGCACTGTATACTCAGTGCTTTCCGAGAGCCTGTGAAAAAATTCACAGGCTTCCTCGGGTGGGATTCGAACCCACGACTTCCTGCTTACTAGTGCAGACGTCTTAACCACTTGACCACCGAGCTTGCCGGGGTCGGCTGGCCGATTCGAATTTAATGCAGCAGCGGGTACCGCGTAATCAATGTGAAGATGGCTCTCAGAAAGCACTGAGTATACAGTGCTTCATACATTACGTCGGGATAGGGCAAAAAGAGAAAAATCTCTATTCTAATTTACATCATCATCCCCGACGGAAAAAAAACAATCTTCAGTTATGGTAGATGTTATTGATAACATTAGAAATGTTATTAGCTGTACAACAGTGCCTTATTCACTGATAGTAGTGCAGAATGCCTGTTATGAAGAATGGGAATGGGATGTCTGGTACGTTACCAGCTCACTTAATTTAACCGTGACTTCAGCAAAATTTCCCAAATCAAAAAGTCCTAGTGTGAACAGCTGTAAGATTTGAAAATGTAAAATTTCACCCAGAAAACTCGGGCTACAGATGGCTTTAATGAAAACAAATTGGGGGGAAGGGGAGGAGGAGGTGGGGAAGGTGGAGGAGGTGGAGTGCTTATTCAACTTTTCTTGGTGTGGTTAATTAGGAATTTTGATTGGTGAGAATTTATATTAGAGTAATTATGAGAAGTAATTTTTGACAATTTAGTCATCGGGAGCTTGACTTCTCATCCCTCCACCCATCCCACCAAAAGAAAAAATAAATAAAGATTTGTACATGTGTAAAGGGAATATATTCACCAACAGTGTTCAAGGCACTGCTTTATTATGGTACCCTTACTCATCAGGCCCTGTCAATCATTCCTGAAACCTCCACTCCATTAATAAGTATGAAGATAAGGGCACTGGGCTAATGAAACCCATGCCAACACTGCCCTCACAGGTACCTATTTACTCAAAAGTAGAGTGCACATTTTTCTGATAAATATCTGATAAATAGTCCTGCTCATCAGGGACACAAGTATGATGGGTTCCAGCCCTGGTCTGTCTGGAACTTACAATCTGTAGTATCACCCAGATCTTCAGTCCATTGCACTAGACTGTGGCACTCCATTTGATGAACTGAACAAAAACTATTGAATATTTTGTATATTAGTGATGTTTTTGTTACTGTTCATCTTCACAGTTTAGACTTGTTTTAGGGAAATCTGACAGTACTTTTTAGATCTTTCATGGAGAGATTTAAATAGTGATAGAACTGTGTCTGTTATTATTTTCATATTTAATTTGTGTGATTTACGTCTTCAAAAGAAATCTGTCCATATTGTTTTCATGAGTTATGATTATCAATTGTGTGTATGGAATGACCGATAATATTTTCTTACCACGTAGAATACTTATACAGATAGTTATTTGGCTAGTTAGATATACCATGAGCAGTTGTTTCCCCACTTTTTCCTACTTGGGTTTTAGTTACCCAACGGTCGAGTTGTGGGGGAGTCAGTCATGTTTATTGATCAACTGACATTTACATGTAGCTGTAGAATTGTACAAATGCAGCTTATGAAAGCACGTCCAATCATGTCAACTATTATTCTTGGCTACTCTATTGAATGATGGATCAATTTGATTGGGCAATGGTAAGACGGTATGAATACACAACGTTGGAGCACATTTGTAGTCAGCAAAATAGGTCTTTTTTTTCCCTCCTCGAACAAATACCCAGAAGAAAAACAAATTTGTTTCTTCATCAGTAGTCAGAAATTTAATTTCCCGAACCATGGATGTGGAAGAAGCCTACCTGAAGTTTTGAACAATTTTTTAGGAAGTCAATGATTTCAACACCAGTTGAAATATCAGGGGTTGTTTGACCCATGTGGGGAAAGGGGGCAGGGGGTGGGGAGAGTGAGACAACTGATAGGCCGATTACTAATTACGTAGTATAAAGCTCTTGATAAAATCATTCAAAACTTGGTTTTCAAAATTTAACCCTCAGACGGAGGTGGTAGTTTTGACTAACTTTTTACTAATAAATTATATATCCTTCGTTGAGCAGTCAATTTTGTATTCGTTTTCCATGTAATCTCAAGTCGGACCAAGCTCAACAACTATGTTTGTCCTTTTATCCTACTATCTCCGAGTGATCCACCATATTTTGTTTTTAAAAACGGTTAGCATGTGCCCCATATGTTTGTGTACAAAGTATCAATTGTGCACTGTGAATAGGGCAAATCCCCTGAGAATAAGGGCATTTCCAAGGTGTGCAGTCTGGATCCGTTTGCTTTTTCGTGAGGTTGGTGGTCGGAGGCCTCTTTGCTGTAAGTCCCAGACTGGCTACAAGCCTCTACTTAGTGTGAAAACAAGATGTTAAGGGTGCCAGTCACTATTTACACATTTGCAGTTGAAAGCTGACGCCTCAATCAAGGATGTGGTTTTATTTGACAATTCACCTATCGCGGTCGAATCGCGTCAACGCAGCTTGTGAATTATTTTCCAATCACATCAATTATCAGGTCGTGGAACTAGACTATTTAAATAGATATAAATTTCCACTTTTCTTCAAAACGACAGCACACCAGGTGCCATGATTTCACAGGATGCTCGAGAGTGCTATTTACTTTAGTCTAGTACAGTAACTCATAATTCAGTAGATTTTTTTATGTTTGCAAATGTTGTATACTACCTTTAAACATTAAAATGCAGTCTGTACAATCAGCCTACAGATGCTTAGCAATTTCTATAAGTTACATTTCTAAAACACTTTAATCAAGACATGTTGGCCATTCATTCTGATCGTGAAATCTAACATCAAATTCATCCAAATAGTTGCCTAACATGCTGACATTGAACGTTTCTAATTTGTTACATTTACTACTTAAATCAGAGACGGCAAATAGTCCTTTATGTAAAGCAAATTGTTTGATAAAAAGTCTGTTTTTTTTGTATTTGTCTCTTTTTAATACATTGGCTTAAAGTGTAAGAAGTACTATAAAACAGTTTCTATAGTTTCCCATAACATTTTGTTCTATTGTACATGTATATTGTACAAAATTCGTTACAATGTAAGGTAGACATTTGTTGATTTGTAATATTAAGTATAATTTAATCTTCATACAAGTGTGGATAAGCCTTTAGGTTAAACACAACTGTTGATTTGCAATAAAGTGGTCGTATAGATTTCATACAATTCCTCAAGGCTCAGAGAAATTTAATTAACCCCTTGAACCCGGGCAGCCAAGCGAAACGGAAACAAGAGGCCTTGTGCAGCCAAGCATAACGTACACAATACCTCAATAATGGATTGAAAATGCAGAAATTGGCATGTATGTACGTCAACCGGCAAAGTGGCAATTTTCAATCTGCACATATTTGAGTCCACCGTACGCAAAAGGTTACGGCACTGTGGCATTGAAAAACCCAATTCTTTTCAGTATTTAATATTTTCTCAGTATGTGATTGCAAAAGTATTACAATCTCAATTATTCAACTTAAATGGAATGTATAATACGGTTTTACTTTAATGCATAAAATTAAAAAAAATACATGTTTGTTAAAACAGCATTTTGTCAAACAAACCACAAGGGAAACTGACTAGGTAATTTTGCATGAATTTTGCATGCGGGAGTTCGACTCGAACCTTCGACCTGCGGAATACCGTACCATAGTGCTCTATACCAACTTGGCTATCTTACCCTATGTTAACGGTCTCCCAAATTGTCAGTGTCAGTGCCCAACGAATATAGATACTGACAATTTGGGAGACCCGCCAACACAGGGCAAGATAGCTCAGTTGGTAAGAGCGCTGGTACGGTATTCCAGAGGTTGCAGGTTTGAGTCCCACTCCTGCCAGTTTTCTTTGTTCACTTTGAAAAACATAATTTCATTAGATAAAAAATACACGTAGTGTCAAAATGAAGGCTTTTTTAGTACACTGCCCAGCAGGGGCGGATCCAGGTGTTAACTAAGGGGGGGGGGGGGGGGTGTTTACCTGAGGTGATTGGCCTACACACCCCAGCGTGCCGAATTTTCGACACCCGACACTGGTTATTTATTTTTTTTTTTTTTTCAGCCCAAGGGGGGGGGGGGTTTAAACCCCCAAACCCCCACCCCCCCCCCCCCCCCCCCCCCCCGTAGATCCGCCACTGCCCAGCACAGTTTCAAAGTTCCGGCTATTGAAAAAAAAGTGATATATCAATTCCCCAGTTGCAGCGGTGTAGTTGTACTCCTGATCGTGTTAAAAATGCCAACAAATCAAAAGCGTCTTCAAATTCAAAGCCTGCATTAGCAGATTATACGTAAATCCCCGCTCTCTTACCAACACGGTGACCGTACAGGGCTCCGTGGCTTTGTTGAGAAACACCAGGGCGTACTCCCAAGGTCCAGCCAGTGTCCGGGCAAAAATGTCAACCGTGGAGTTGTAGTTGTACTATTGGAAAAGGAAATATGGTAAGTGAAACCAGGGCCTGTTTTCACTTACAGTAAGTGAAACCATGATGAAGGGACTTAGCAGAAAATTTGCACTATAAGAAGTAAAAATCAGCGGGGAGCCAGTCACAAGAAGTATCATGCACATGCAGTTTTGGCTGGTTGCCTGTTTTTGCTTAGTACAATTGTTTTATGCAGATTTGTTTGCTCAGCACCTCCATGAGACTGGCCCATGATAATGGAGAAAGATTCTGAATTCCTGTTGGGTGTGCAAGTTGTTAAGTTCTTACAGATGAATACTTTAAATCAATTGCTAAGTTGAGGAAGATTACATATAAACACACAATGCAATACCCTCAATGTTTTTACAAGTATAGCCTTGTAGGGGAATCATACAGTGAGAACAATGGATGAAGCGCTTTATAAAAATTTACGGTTCAAATAAAAATAATTTTTAAAAAAGTTAATCGATGATAAACACATCCCATTGGGCGAACCGACTCCATTGGGCGAACCGACTGGAAAAAGAGGTCAGTATATTTAAAAAAGACCTGGAATCTGCTTATACGGCAGTACTATAAAAACAAACCGATGAAGAACTTCAACTTTTAGATTTTAGCGAAACAACTCCAAGACCATTCAGAGATCATTTACGCAATTACGAGATGAAGATTGACAGAATTCTAGTCGATCCTATAGCATTCTTTTACAAAAACAAGATCAAAATCATAAACAAATTAAAAAAACGTACTAAGTGAAATTCGAGGATTTTAAATTCAACTTGCGTTTAAAGTTACGTTGAGAAAAAATAATATCAATGACACTTTTGCCGAAGACACGAGTAGGCCCCTATGTTTCTTGGCTTTCAATCAACCGTATTAAACGAAGACGTTATAGAAAACAAAGTACAACGACAAATAGAAAGCATAATCGAACAAAATTGAATTTTTTCAAGAAAATGGAAGCGGCTGGGTCATTCACGATTTAAAAGCGCTCTACATCAACATTTCTAGATATCAACCGATAAGAGGCGATTCTTACATTACATTACCCAGATACATAGCCAATAAACTAGCGATCATCAACGTAAAAAACAAAGACCAGCAATGCGTAAGATGGGCGTTGAGAGCGGCTTTAGGATTATTTAAACCCTCTGTCAAAGAATCGATCATAAACATTACCAATTATAAAATTCACTACGATAAAACTTTCATCTACGAAGAAGACGATGGATTAGATTTTACAGGCGTAGGGTTTCCAACCCCCATAACGGACATATCGACAAGATCGAAAAACAAAATAGTCTTTCCATCAACGTTTTCGGTTACGACGAAAAAAACGGAATTTTCCCGCTGAGAATAACATCTACTCTACGAGATCCAGTCATCAATCTGTTGTTATTTTCTCAAGGAGATAATCATTATTGTTGGATAAAAAACCTCGACCGTTTATTGTCTAAAGAAACTAAACACAATTGTCGCAAATATTTGTGTACGTGGTGTCTGCAACATTTTAGCAGACAAGACATTTTAGACAAGCACAAAACAGATTGTATGGGTGTTAGCCAAAGACCCGCTAAAGTCGAATTACCCGATCCAAAAAACAATATTCTAGAATTTAAAAACTAAAAAAATAGGCAACCAGTACCTATACGCGGACTTTGAAAGTATCGTAGTACCGTTACGATCGACCGGCGAAGAAACGTTAACTATAAAGACTCACGAACACAAAGCTTGCGGTTATGCTTATATCATAATCGGACCCGACGGTCAAGTTTTGGGCGAGCCTAAAACTTATAGAGGATCACACGCAACGACACATTTCTTAAATAATTTACTAGACGAAAAAGAAGACATCAACGGAATATTTGAGAATCCTGAACCCATGATTTTTACGCCTAAAGACGAGTTAGAATATAACAAGTCTAAAGATTGTAGGATTTGCGAGTACCCCTTTAAATACAAAAGAAACACTTGCGAATGTGTACGTCCAGAAGTTCACGAGGGTGAAGATAATTCACGATCCTATTTTTTGTAGTTTCAACCAAAAAACAAATATCGAGGATCATAGACGAATACGCTATTCCACTGGGCGAACTGACTGGAAAAAAGGGTCAGCATATTAAAAAAAGCTAGACCTGATCTCGGCTATAAATGCTTATCCAAAAGCCGAAAGATTTCAAAGAACGTGGAACTTGGACGACTCTACCGACTATAACGACCCTCATGTTGTAAGTTATACATCGCGCGCAAAGAGAAATACCCCCAAAATTAGGTGAAATATGTAACAGAGATTAACGCATTTAGAAAATGTCGCGACCATTGTCACATCACGGGTAAGTATCGCGGAGCCGCACATATCTGCTGTAACTTAAAATTACAGATACAACCCGGAGTAACGCCAATCCCGGTCATTATTCATAATTTAGAAAATTACGACGCGCATTTAATTATGCAAAGTATTTCGGAAACCGACGGCAAACTAAAGTGTATACCTAAAACGTCCGAAAAATACATTTCAGTTTCGGGAGGTCAACTCAGATTTTTAGATTCGTTTAATTTCTTATCCACGTCGTTAGAAAAACTGGTAGCCGCTAGTCCGAGAGAAGCGTTTAGATATATCGATAAAGCGACCACCTGTATATTTAAATTGAAATACCTAAGTAGATCGATAGACTTTGAAAAACGTCAACTTTTGATTAAAAAGGGCGTGTATCCGTACGTATACATGAACGACTTTGACAGATTTAACGAAATGAAACTTCCCGATAAACGTCATTTTTACAGCAGTCTGGTCGATGCTGACATAAGCGACTCGGATTACGAACACGCTAAAAAAGTATGGCAGGCTTTCGACATTAAAAACATCGGCGAATATCACGACCTTTACGTATTGACCGACGTATTATTATTGGCCGATGTGTTTAAAAACTTTAGAAAAATCTGTATCGTAAATTACGCATTAGATCCGTGTCATTATTTCACGTCACCCGGTCTAAGTTGGGACGCTTTATTAAAACATATAGTAAGACCCGATTAGAACTCTTGACCGATATAGACCAACATTTATTCATAGATCGTGGAACCAGAGGAGGAATATCGAGCGTGGGATCGTGTCGCTATGCCGAAACTAATAATAAGTATCTAAAAGACTACGATCCCAACAAAAAGTCTTCGTATATTTCATATCTAGATGCCAATAACCTCTATGGCTGGGCCATGTCTCAACCATTACCGTGCGCAGATTTTAGGTGGGTCGACGAAAAATATTTATCTTTGTGGACTACCGAATACGCGTTATCTCTAGACGACGACTCTTTTCACGGTTATATTTTAGAAGTAGATGTAGACTATCCCGAGCACTTACACGAGCTACACAACGGTTATCCTTTTGCGCCCGTAAACCGAGCTATACCTATAGAATTGATGAGCCCTTATCAAATCGACTTGATGGAAAAAACCGACTCGAAACCGTCGAACGAACTCAAGTTGGTGGCGACCGGCGGCCCTAAAAAACATTACGTAACTCATTTTAGGAATTTAAAATTTAATTTACGACATGGACTCGTTCTAACGAAGTACACAGAGTTTTAAAGTTTAAACAAGCGCCTTGGATGAGATCTTACATCGATAAAAATACTCAACTCAGAAAAGATGCAAAGTCCGATTTCGAAAAAGACTTTTTTAAATTGATGAACAACTCGGTATTTGGTAAAACGATGAAAAACGTTAGAAACCGAATGGACGCTCATCTGGTAAGAGCAGACGAACTAGATAGAATTCGTAAATTGATAGCCAAACCCAATTACAAGGGCGCGACAATTTTCGAAGAGTGTGAATTGGTTTTTATAGACACGTATAAAACTAAAGTTCGTTTGTACAAACCCATCTATTGCGGTATGAGTATTTTCGAATTTTACTACGAGTAAAATACGGACACAAAGTCGATTTGATTTATACCGATACGGACTCCCTACTTTTAAAAATACAAACTCGAAAAAAACCTATACAAAGACATGGCGGAAGACAAAGAATTATACGACTTGTGAGAATTATCCGAAAGATCACTTTTTATACGACGACACTAATAAGAAAATAATTGGCAAGTTCAAGGACGAATGCGGTGGAGCTCTCATCAAAGAAGCTGTTTGTTAAATGATATTTGAAGGTTTGCATGGCGAAAGGGCAATAGATTAAAAAGCTGTTTGTATCAGATAAAAAATGTACTCTATTCTCATGGACGATGGGAAAAATATTAAGAAATCAAAAGGAATTAGAAAGACCGTCGTTTCAAACGAGATAACTCATCAAGATTATAAAGACTGCTTGTTTAACTCTAGAATGTATCGACACGACATGAATATGTTGAGAAGTTCGAAGCATATCGTGAACTCTTTGACTCATAATAAGGTATCGCTCAATCCCAGAGATGACAAACGCTACATCTTGGATGATGGAATTCAAACGCTACGATAGGTGGTGCTCTATGTACGCAGGCTTGGTTAGTGAGCCAAGGTATACTTCCACAAAATGTAGTAAAACAGCGTAAAATATAAAAAATCGTTTTATATAAAACGATTTTATTTTTTTAATGGATGAAGGCGTAGAAAATATAGAAATGAACGATATTAATGGAGAAGACAATCAACAAGATGACGAAGAAGTTGTAGATCCTGACGATGATTTTGAATTGGTCAATCCTCCTATAGATGAGACTAGTTTTTCACCTCCGACCAAACCACGGACAACGGATGAAGCGATCGATATGTTAGGCTCACTTTCTAATTATCCAAATGTCGGTTACGCAGACATTTTTTATGATTTTATGGAGACACTAGGTTGTAGCAGGCCAAAGAATATAAGATATAAAAATTCTCGTAAAGAAACAAAAATCATAGAAATGGAAAAAGACCTGGCATTTATTACGAAAACCTAAAGTTAACGTATACTGACAATCCTACAAGATTTGTAGGTATTAGTACGTTAATGAAAATAATTAGCGCTTTTTCTATATATAAACCCACATTATTTATGCAAGAAAAGCTTGGTTTGGTAAAAACTAGTAAAAATAAATTACAAAAAGCGCAACGAGAAATAAGTCAGATACAACCCGAAAATATCGAGTTGAGTAATCTTCCAAAAGCAGTCGATGATGTTAGCGACATCTTGAAAGAAGTAGTCGCTACGGAAGTTCAAACTCAAGGGTTAACCTATAGAGAGCTTGCGGCTTTAGACAAAAAGCTGCAAACACTATATATAGCAGGTAATTTGGAATTAAATGAAGCCGAACTGCGTAAGATAGAAGAAGAAATTAAACAAACAAAAGAGGAACTCGATGAAGTAGCGAGGGGTGAAGACAATGAGATGGAGATACAAGAATTAATCGATAAATTAAAAGATCTCGAAGATTTAAGATCCGCTAGATTAACGATCGTGCTTGAAAATTCGCACGGACTCAAAAGTCAAATCGTTAGAATCAAAGAAACGATTAATAAAATATTACGAGACGATACCTCGTTAGCGGAAAAGATTAGAACTCTGTTTAGAGAACAAGGCGTATCGATCGTTAGTATACTAGCCGTTTTTAGTTTAGCCATAAGTACGATCGTGAGTTCGATAGTAGCAGGTGTGAGAGGTGTAGCAACTCCAACGTCAACTCCGGTTCCTCCAGCGCCTAAACCCGGCGGATCACAGGGGCGGATCTAGGTTTTCACTGGGGGGGGGGGGGGGGGGGGGGGGTTTACCTGAGGTGATTGGCCTACACACCCCAGCGTGCCAAATTTTCGACACCCGGCACTGGTTTTTTTTTCTTTTTTTTCAGCCCAAGGGGGGGGGGGGGGGGGGTTTAAGGTAGATAACAAATTTGAGCATAACAAAGCCGATGGTGCCACAAATAAAAAGTCATCGAGGTAATGAGTAACAAAGGGGGATGAAGCTGAAGACATATTTTGTTTAACTTGGAACTCTAAAAAAAAGTACTAAACTTTTCAAACAACTGCCCAACGTCAACTGTCGTGGAATATAGCTGTAGCTATTTTTTGGAGGACGGCGGTACAAATACATCTACAGATAACATTTATAATAACATGTTTTATATTTATCTTGGGTAGCCCGATCAGTGCATGAGCACTTTTCTCCCTCTTGGCTTAGTTTGAATTGGGGGAAGACGAAGGAAATTTCAGTTTTTAGTAGCGGGAGGAAAACTTTGAAGTGGAACAATTATTCTTGAAACCGATGTAATTAGGTTGGATTGAAAACCCAATCCACACAGTGCACGGGAATCGAACCATTACCAACCTCACTGCCCAAGTTTACCACAACTGACAGAATCTTCACAAGCTGTGGAATCTTCTAACAAAGAAACTGTTGACCCTTAACTCTCAGTATTATCTGTACAGTTGAGTTGAAAACAAATTCTTGTGTATCTCATTCACTGAGTGTGCATAGGGCCAAAGTGAAGATTCTTCTTCAGAATCTGTGATTGTTTTCCTCCATTTGTTAGTTAATTCCATTCCCTCCTTGAAATTAACACAAACCCATTGTTCACGGACTAAAAAGTCACTTGACCTTGTCCACAGACAATGAGCTCAGTCACGTGTCTAAAAATGATTCCTGATAATGCAACCTGACCTGATCATGACCTGATCCACTGACATCAAATCGTCCTAATGGTAATTTGTTCTCAGTACAAAATGTAGTCTACTTTGAGATTTGAGAGTTTAGTGAGTTTCAACTATTAAATATTAATTCTGTGCGACCAGAAATTGGCAAATATGCATGCATGTGTACCATGGAAAGCATGGGGAATTAGGTGAGTTGGTCTCACCGACAGTGGAAGTTTCAAGTTTACCCTGCCAGGGTCAATAGGTCTGAAAATTGGGATAATTTCTTTGGTATCTATTGAAGATTTATCCTCTATTTAGATCTGGGCCCAGGAAACGGGTGGTAGGGTTGGCAATTCAAAATGTCACCAACCCTACCACTTCTGATACTAGCCCTTTTAGAGTGGTTTTTAGCCTTGTGTTGGATGATATAAATAAAGGTCTCTACAAGAAATAAGTTTTGAAGTCATGCTCAAACCCAAATGTGGCAACAGCAAGCAAAATCAGTCATAAGTCGGAAATTGTGAAAATTAAAATTTCCATTCCATAATAAAATATATAATGTAAGCTTTGTAATGGTGAACAAATTACTGTTAATACGATATTTTGGTTTTCAAATAGAGCCATAAATTCAGCATTGAGAATGGAAAATAATACATAGACACTGTGCAGTATAACCCATCAAAACTTGACAAAACCTGCTGTTAGAGTTTGCAAGGCTTGGGGTATTTAGGTCTTGACTCGCCGAATCAGAAAGTGCCTTGTCCTGGCGTGAATCCAGACCATCACAACATTAAAAAGGTACTTTAAAATAAAGAATCAAGCCTAAATTTGAGCAAGAGTTCACGTCAAGTCTAGACTTGAGTCTATTTTCAAGTTCTAGTAGACTCAATTGATCTAAAGCCCATTTTTGTAATAGTTGGAACATGACTTGACTGCATCACTGGTCACTTTTACGTTTACTACATGTACCAAAAGACGTTTTCTGTAAATGTAAACTATAGTCGTAACACTGAGAAGAGAATACAAAAAGCACACGAATTTCACTTAATATACTTTATATACGAAGAAATATAAATATTGTTCAAACTATGTGTAATAATCGTTTAGTGAATACTGGTTGAAATAACAAACGCATAGCCTTTATTACAATTTAAAGGTTTTTACAAAACATTGATGAGTTTGTTTCTTGAGAGTACAGTACCTGATTATCAGAACAAGTTATTGACTATATCAGAAATAAATTATTTTAATTATAAACCCTAATCCAAAACATGCAAAAAACACCTCAGCCAATTTTGTTGTATAATTGAAGTAGAATAAAAAGATAAAGATGTGTAGTTCTAAATAATATTACTACAAATAAACATTAATATATTGCTTAGAACTTTTGGTTTAACAAAAATTATTTTTTCAAAGTGAACAAAGAAACTGGCAGGTGCAGGATTCGAACCTGCGACCTCCGGGTTACCATACTGGCGCTCTACCAACTGAGCTATCTTGCCCTATGTTGGTGGTCTCCCAAATTGTCAGTATCTTTGTTCGGGTGTTTGACGAAAAAGTATTAATGTTTAAATTGAGTACAAAAATGTTACCAACTCTACAATAATGAGCAAGAATGAACTGCTTATCAATATATCTTTGGCTAATTGCTTGTACAAAACAAATACTAAAAAATTACAAATATCATCAAAAAATTTGCGAACAATTATTCATAATAAATGGCTCATTGAAGTATTTTACCCGAAATATATAGATTCATGTTTACACCATTTTGTACATGTTTAACTTGAAAACTGTGTTGATGAATAATTAAGAAAAACACGGTATGGAGGACACAATTTTGCAAAAGTTAGACACTTATTTTAGGCACAATTGTAAATTTAAAAACCTGACAATCTAGATTAACATATATACACTATCTGTGGCTTAAACAATGCTCTAGCTTGCACCAACATTTCTGACCGAGTTAATCTCTCATTTTCGTATCAGTAATTTCAGCATTAAATCTTTGTAAGCACATTCACTTTCAGCCGCTCACGGCAGCTTGCAATTATCATCACTGGCGTACAGAAGTGGATGGGCATAATACATAAGTGCACCGGTAGCAGGCACGGTGTAGTTGTAAGGGGTATAAATCCCACGATGGCCAACCTCGACATGAGTCAGCACCTCTCGCAGTTCGTATCCCAAGACGTAAGTGAATCCTATCTCGTGCAGGGACAGTTGGATCGTCCCTGGCTTGGCAGCGCTGTTGAAGAACACCAGCCCCCACTCCATGTGGTGAAGTTGCCGCAACCACACCTCGATCCCCGGCCCACGCTATTTGGGGAGCAAAACAAAAAGGGAATGGGGACCTAGAATAGTCAAATATTTCTTGTAGGTGTCAAACCACTTGTAACTAATTTGACCTATCATTTCAGAATAACGTGACCATAGCTTATGAAATGTTACCCAAGTTTTTCTCAGAATGTGTGCAAATCTAAGACAGATTATCACCCAAAATTCCATACGGTTGTCTCAAGGGCATGCTACGTGCGATAACGACAGTAGCAATAGGTCAATTGTATGATTGGGAGAGAACAGCATGCTATGGTATCACGGTATGCATTTCAGTACATACAAGTTGGGATCATGTCAATACCCGTTTTACCGACAAACACCAAGACTACATTTTTTTAACTCGTAAGGAAACAATGGTTTCGTTTGGGTCCCTCATACGAATTAAAATATATCCTCAAAATAAGCATCTATGTATCATTTACATGTCATTGTAGAAACAGTAAATCTTTCTGCACGTTTCCACTTGGAAAACACGGTAACCAGTTTGACGTCATTACGTCGTAGGTCTACTGAAGAAGAGAAATTGATCGAGGTACCTGCCGTCAAGACACGTCGTCCCATCTTGCCCAGTGGGTCCTGGCTGATCCGGATGACTCCCTTATTCTGCAGGATGTCGCGGTAGACAGGCTGGATGTTGCGCAGATCATTGGACATGAGGAGAGGGCCGGCAAAGATGGACCACATGGCCATCTGGGCATTGGCCTGGTTTACGTTGATTCCATTGTCGCCGACGACAATCTGTCCGGATTTATCGGGAGAAATCATAAGGTAAAAAGTTTTATCCTCATTGAGCAATCCCTGGATTTCCCCTTCCCAGGTTGTACTGTATAGGGTGTGATCCCTGGCTATATAGCATTATGGGTTTATGACTTCTGACTAGCATCCCCCGAACAAAGACACTGACAATTTGGGAGCCCGCCAACATACAGCAAGATAGCTCAGTTGGTAGAGCACCAATACGGTATTCTGGAGGTTGCAGGTTCACATCCTACTCCTGCCAGTTTTCTTGTTCACTTTGAAAACGTTTTAGGGGATAGAACATTAATTTTCAACTTCTTTAAAATTAAATGAGGTAACATATCCAAATATGAATTAATCAGAATTTGAACAAACAACCTCCTTACTAGTGTAAGTGTGTTAATACCCTACTCAACTTGCCAAATTTCAATTGTTAACTGGCCGACTGAAATATTGATGCACTATCGTACCAAAGCAAGAATGAAGTTAAATTCTTAACTGTAGCCTTTATTTGTACAAGTACCCTTTCCTCTGATCTACCTGAATGGTATGCGAAAGTAAAACATATTAAAACCAAATGCCTTCAACACATCAATGTGTTTTTTCCCTTAACTCTCACTTCCCTTCAATATATTAAGGGTCTCATTTGCAGGGGGCATGGGGCACACAAATTATTGCTAGAAGGCACTTAAAAAAGTTCCTCATCAACACTATGAAGGTGGTTGAGGGGCATGTCGGAACACAGGCCTCATCTGCATGCTACCCCCATCCAACATATTCTTTAACCTCCTTTCTCAGTGTTTAAACAGAGCCAGATACCCTATCTGTCTATATCTATCAGGTAATAAGTTTTGACAGTTCTGTAAATTGGCCTCATATTGGTATAACTGTAAGCTCTGGCAGTTTCAACTGAGGGTTTCATGCCTTGACTGACATTGATAGATATGGTGGGTCAATGATGGATTTCGTTCAGTAACAAAGAATGCACAAAACGTGGCTTGGCATAAAAATGTAAACACTTGGACCAATCATGCAAAGGAACAATTACCTTTCTTCATGGTGGCAGGATTTGAATGACATCCATCCATCTTCAGCATGTCTATGCCCCACTCGGCAAACGCGTTAGCATCGGTTTCCAGATGGCCCAAGCTCCCTGGGTAGCCAGCGCAGGTCTCGGTGCCGTAATCGGCAGAGATGCCCATCTTCAGACCCTTGCTGTGAATCTATCAATAAAAAGGATGGATGGTTGGGAGCATCATGATTTTATTTGGATTGGGATGTCAGGGGCCGATTTCACTAACACTTTGCGATCATCGCAAAACCCTCAAAAACTGAAGTATTATATGGACAAAAGGTTCACCTTATTATTCATCTACTAAATTCACAAACTTGGAGGTGAGAAAGTTACTATAATTTTGGAAATATCAAAACATTTTTTACAATAAAATCTGAACCCAATGCCTCAAATGTAGACAGATTAGACCTTCGTTCCTTCCTCCATGGTTAACACTAGTCCGAGTATTAAATTTGGACGCTCTATCGCCTTTTGTAACATATGGACATGATCTGGTGATAGAGAAAGGTCTTTAATTTCAAATGTCTGAAGACCAAACAAAAGCATCCGACTTCACCCTTACAACGGCCACCAAAATGCTAGACACGCCACCTGATAACTTACAAGTACAGTTCGAGGATTAAGATAGAGGTACTAAGGTTCACTTACGATCCAGATGAAAATTTCACATTCAATTCCGAGAGGTACCCACAGCGATATATCGTCTTGTTTTTTTTTACACATTTTCAAACAGGACCCGACTACTCGACTGCGCAAATAGTACATTACGGCAAGACACTGGACTCCAGATCCTGCGCACGCATAATGCATGCACCTCACAGCTTCCCTGGTGTTTCATGAAGGAAAAGGAGTCATGCGCGCAGCCTCGTACCGATATTGACACGTACTGCGAACCTACGTTGTAGGCCGGAAAGAGTTCAACAACCGGACATCACTTATACCTCGTGCACAAAGTCTATGGGCTATGACAGAAGTCGAAGTATTTTCAAAGAATAAGTTAAAATTGTTTCCCTCATAAATTTGTGTTTCTTCATCAGATTTACACTTTTTGGTAGTTTTTAAGTCATATTAAGGGAAAATAAGTGATGTCCGGATTCATGGAACTCTTTCCGAACCTAATATCGCCAGATCATGTCCAAATGGCTTCAAAGTGCCATAACTCTGAAATGCAAGTACCTACCCATCAAGCTAATTTTCATACATTCAATTTGCCTTTTGGTTTGGGGTCAAACCCCCCCCCCCCCCCCCCAACCGTCACACAGCTGTAGATGCATTGTGGGTCCAGGTTATTTACGTACACGTACGTCCGTGTCGGCCTCAAGTTTCCGAATAAGACAGTTTTAAATGTCGGTGGTGCACTACGTGACCTCCTCCCCCCTAATATCCCAGGAGCACGAGTAGAATATCAAATAATATAGTGTGTCTGCATGACCCACTACATTATTCCTGGTTCTACAAGCGCAATTGGGATAACAAATTTATCCTGAAGCAAATTTGACGTGCAGTAAAGATGGAACACGCACACTGAATGCAATAGGGTATAATCTCACACTAACATCGACAAATCAGGATCAAGGATTCAACTATTTCAAGTTTGCTTGAGGACAAAACTTAAATTAACCAGATTGCACCATTGATACATTAATAACCAGTTTTCACTGGACACCAACTTTGGTAATGTGAATAGGGCCAAAGTATGGAGGAGCAAAATTAATCACGTGCATTTTCCAATCTCTGCGACAAAAAAGTATAATTTATACACAATATTTAAGAAAATTAATTTGAAATGCTGACAGAAGGGTTTTCTACAACCAATTCTAATTTTCTGCAGGCAAGTATAACTGAAAAATTTAATTTAATTTTCCACTTTTATTACTCCATACTTTGCATAGTGAATTGAGCGGATGGAGTCGATGGACACATGTCCAAGTTTAATAGTTGTCAAGTTCTACAATGTATATGGATCAGACGCGTATGTATCATTAGACATGTGAATAGAGCCAATTGATGCAACTGACACATAAGCACTGGGTGCACAACTGCACATTTGTTTTCATGAACTGACATTTCCCCAAAGTGGGAAAAGTGGGAGGGCCCAATGCCCACCCCCACCCCCCAGTTCCGCCGCCATTGATCGAGGCTACCATTATTGTAAATGATTCCATTATTTGCCAATCTTAACCTTAGTTTGCGTGTATTTATCTTTAATATCTGAACCTGGGTATATTCTTGTACAAATACTATTTTCTACCTTCATGACTTGGTTGGTGGGTCTGGGGTTGCTATGCAGGGGTAGTACAGTGGTCATACCCAAATCTTAGGGTAGCAGATCTACACTGGTCCCTGCATCATGGTCCCCAACTCTCATGTATGACTCCAGTCCAAGCAGTCACAGGGCACGAAGACGACCACTCCTGGAAACAGTGTCGACTCATCAGCTAAACTACATGAGGGTAGCCAGCCATATATCTGACTGACAAGGGGGGTAGATAACCCTCACAAGTACCAAGTGGCACTTGTGAGGATTTACCAGAAATGTTGCACACACATGGCTTGTTATGAATGTGTATCCTGTGGTGACTCACTGGTGGTGCTTCTTCCTGTGAAAGATTCGCCACAAATGTTAGATACAAATGGCTTCTCATTGGTGTGGATCCTATGGTGTCTCACCAGACGGTCTTTGCGTGTGAAGGATTTGCCACAAACATTGCATACAAATGGCTTCTCATTGGTGTGGATCCTATTGTGTGACACTAGTCTGCGTTTTTCTGTAAAGGATTTGCCACAAACATCGCATACAAATGGCTTCTCATCGGTGTGGGTCCTATTGTGTGTCACTAGACTGTCTTTGCGTGTGAAGGATTTTCCACAAACATTGCATACAAATGGCTTCTCGTTGGTGTGGATCCTATGGTGTGACACTAGTCTGCGTTTTTCTGTAAAGGATTTGCCACAAATATCACATACAAATGGCTTCTCATTTGTGTGGATCCTATGGTGTCCCACCAGACGGTCTTTGCGTGTGAAGGATTTGCCACAAACATCGCATACAAATGGCTTCCCATTGGTGTGGATCCTATCGTGTGTCACCAGACGGCCTTTGCTTGTGAAGGATTTGCCACAAACATTGCATACAAATGGCTTCTCGTTGGTGTGGATCCTATGGTGTGACACTAGTCTGCGTTTTTCTGTTAAGGATTTTCCACAAATATCACATACAAATGGCTTCTCAATGGTGTGGATCCTATGGTGTGTCACCAGACGGCCTTTGCTTGTGAAGGATTTGCCACAAACATCGCATACAAATGGCTTCCCATTGGTGTGGATCCTATCGTGTGTCACCAGACGGCCTTTGCTTGTGAAGGATTTGCCACAAACATCGCATACAAATGGCTTCTCATCGGTGTGGGTCCTATTGTGTTTCACTAGACCGTCTTTGCGTGTGAAGGATTTGCCACAAACATTGCATACAAATGGCTTCTCGTTGGTGTGGATCCTATGGTGTGACACTAGTCTGCGTTTTTCTGTAAAGGATTTGCCACAAATATCACATACAAATGGCTTCTCATTTGTGTGGATCCTATGGTGTCCCACCAGACGGTCTTTGCGTGTGAAGGATTTGCCACAAACATCGCATACAAATGGCTTCCCATTGGTGTGGATCCTATCGTGTGTCACCAGACGGCCTTTGCTTGTGAAGGATTTGCCACAAACATCGCATACAAATGGCTTCCCATTGGTGTGGATCCTATCGTGTGTCACCAGACGGCCTTTGCTTGTGAAGGATTTGCCACAAACATCGCATACAAATGGCTTCCCATTGGTGTGGATCCTATCGTGTGTCACCAGACGGCCTTTGCTTGTGAAGGATTTGCCACAAACATCGCATACAAATGGCTTCTCATCGGTGTGGGTCCTATTGTGTTTCACTAGACCGTCTTTGCGTGTGAAGGATTTGCCACAAACATTGCATACAAATGGCTTCTCGTTGGTGTGGATCCTATGGTGTAACACTAGTCTGCGTTTTTCTGTTAAGGATTTGCCACAAATATCACATACAAATGGCTTCTCGTTTGTGTGGATCCTATGGTGTCCCACCAGACGGTCTTTGCGTGTGAAGGATTTGCCACAAACATCGCATACAAATGGCTTCCCATTGGTGTGGATCCTATCGTGTGTCACCAGACGGCCTTTGCTTGTGAAGGATTTGCCACAAACATCGCATACAAATGGCTTCTCATCGGTGTGGATCCTATCGTGTGTCACTAGACTGTCTTTGCGCGTGAAGGATTTGCCAGAAACATCACATACAAATGGCTTCTCACTTGGGTGCATCTTTCACAGGTTGTTTAAGTTTCTTCTCTTCTTCATGCTTGGTACATGTATGTCCTGCAAGGAGGAGATTAAACATCATAAGCATTGATGTACCAGTAAAGATTGTAATAACAACATACAACACACAGAGGGGCATCATTCCAAGTGATCTGAGATTGTTTGATGAGAAAAGTGCCGCTTAAAAAACCTAAAGTTTATGGGATTTAGGATAGAACTACATGTTTCGTTTTTTGTGTGTAAAATTTTTGTGATTGAAATGAAATTTCAAGAAATAAAACAAATCATTGAAAATTAGCCGATGACGTCATCATGACGTCACTTCGGATTTTGCATGCTAGTGACAGTATCTACCAACCCACCAATTTTCATGACAATTGGACCTACCCTTATATGTGTTTAAAAAAAGCACATTTTGGATGGCGTCATCATGACGTCACACATTTTCCACATTTATATGTAAGTATCTATGACCTAACAGACCTATTAAAAAAGGAATTTCGAAATTAGCATGTACTGTTAATGAGATATGACTTTAAGGTTAAAAAACTTAAAACTTAAAAAACAATATAAAAATCATATGATGAAGTCATCATTACGTCACATAAATTTTCATCTAACACATGCTGGCATAACTAAATACCACGTTTCAACTTAATCTGACTTGTACTTTTGTAGATATATGGCTTCAAAAAATGCCCCTTTAAGATGACGTCACATGACATGTGATGACGTCATCATAACGTCATGTCAATTTTCAGCTATAAACCTGCTTGGCTACCTAGATATTACTTTTCAACTTAATCGGATTTGTACTTCTGTAGATATATGGTTTCCAAAAATGCCCCTTTAAGATGACGTCACGTGACATGTGATGACTTCATCATGACGTAAAAGTTCCGCACACATTCCGAGCAGTTGGTGTAAGTGTCTGCCAAGTTTAAAAGTAGCCAAAGTGGCCGGTAAGAAAGAAAACGTGTACAAATGCTATGGGCAATAGTCTATCGACTTGAAAAAAGACTAGAAATCAACAATTTTTATAGACAGCATGCCACATGAAAGCCATGGTTATCTGCCCTTCCCAGAATTCCTTTGAGTTATATTGAATTTGGTCAAAATTTTGAAATGGCTGTTATTTCTTACTTGAGTGAGCCACGATCATGACATTTTGGAATTAGGTACAGAAAAATTCAATGTATACATTTTTGTAATCGGATTGACCCTTACATGCGTAAACAAAAAACACATTTTTGATGACGTCACACAATTTTCGCTTTTTAGGGCATATCTTTGAGACATACCAAAGCTATAACAAAAAGAATTTTGAAAATATCTTGTTTTGTTCGCTAGGTATATGCATGGAGGAGCTGTTTCCTTCCTCCATATGGAAAAGAATGTTACGATTTTCAAAATTCAAAAATTCATAAAAAAATCACGTGATGACGTCATCATGACGTAAAAGTTCGGCACACATTCTGAGCAATTGGTCTAAGTGTCTGTTAAGTTTAAAGGCAATCGGCTGCATAAAACTAAAAGTGGCCAAAGTGCCGTTAAGAAAAAATTACTGACGCATTGAAACTGCTGTAGAAGATTTTCTTCTGTAGTTTTGGCCATCAATAACTCTCTTGTCACAACATTTTCTGCCCCAACATTTCATAGGCATTATCTTGACATGGCCATGTACCCGTAGGTTAGGTTCAATTTCTTGAAATGTCACTCGAAATTGTGACATTTTACAAAAATATCGCTTACCAATACCACAACACAGGCTTCACTCAAGAGTTTGACATCGTTTGTTGTCAACAGAGAGAGGGCGCTTTAACACATTTCCCAGTGGCCACTCCTTGGGATTTTTCCCAAGATCTTGGGAATTTTGGTAGGAAAAAATATGGATTGCACATGATGAGCAAAGTGCTTAATAAAAAAAATGCATAATTTGTACAGTGTTTGCCATTGCCTTGGGAATTCGTGGGAATTTTACTGGATGAATCTTGGGAATTTTAAATTTGATGAATGGAGTTAGGGCGCCCTCTGTGACAACAAACGATGTCAAACTCTGGAGTGATAAAACCTGTGCTGTGGTCTTGGTAAGCGATATTTTTGTAAAATTTCACCATTTCGATCGAGTGACATTTCAAGAAATTGAACCTAACCTAGGCCTACGGGTATGTACATGTACATGGCCATGTCCAGATAATACCTATGAAATGTTGGGGCAGAACATTTCGTGACAAGAGAGTTAATAATGGCCAAAACTACAGAAGAAAATGTACATAACATTAGCTTGACAATTCCAGCTCATGAAATACTGACAGCGATCAGCAAATTAAACAGCCGTTGTATATCGAGCCCCGAAGCGCTCAGTGCCGCTGGCGCGCCGCCGCCGCGCAATAATCGATCGGAAAACATCGTTCATGTTCAAAAATCCGCTCCATTACTTTGTACACAGCTGGTTTGTGCATGCACCGAAGTTGCAAAAAAAAATTTTCGGGTTTAACTTGAGCATATTCTCTTTTTGAGGGGATGACAAGCTGCATAAAATACTACTCTGTATTTTGGGTGAGTGTTTGGTTGATATATTTAGGGAAACGGAAGATATCAGCAATAAAAAACCTTGCAAACCCAATAGGAGTGTTTCCAGCTCTAAATGGCGAATCTCACATGTCATGAGCCTAGAGCTGGAACTTTCAAGCTAACATAACGTTAGTCCGAGTAACTTGGCACAGCGAAAAATGACCTACATGAATTGGCACGGAACGGCCGCGAGAGGGCCAAACAACCACCTCATTATATGACGTCATCATACTCGCCGTATAAGGCAGTGTAGTAAAACAGGTTTAGGCACCCCTATTTTCTATGGTTTGGTCCGCCTCGGGGCATGCGCACAGCTCTCATCCTCATGGCCTCTGACTTCTACCCGCGTCGTCTCTCGTGTTTGCATCAAGTTTGACTGAGGAACTTCCCAACTTATTCCTGCTGAATTGGACCAGTTTTTCAGCCGGGAATTACCGTATAGCGGCACGCTAATAACAAGAGGAGCTCTTGACAACCCCTCGGAGTCTGCCCAGGTTGAAGACAGAGTGGACTGTTTTCGGGAGGCGCTATATTTGGCGTCGTTTAGTGAACATTTTTGGTGGTGTTTGTCGGAAACGACAAGATCCCTGCTCGCCGACCGGTCAGAGTCTGCCCAGGTTGGACGGTTGCCAGGGTGAGTCAAGCCGAACAATACTACATTGGCGTCGTAGACAGGATTAGCTGCGACAGCGAACAGTGCTTCTGAAGCGAGGGAACACTCAGACTGACACATTTTGAGCTTACTGTCATTTTGTGAGTGAAAAGTCGCCGCGCAACTGGGAGTTTGTGCAGCCCAACGACTGTTTCCTGATCCATTGTCTGCTGTAGCTTTGAACCGCGTCGTGGTGCTACACATGCTACATGTGCTGTGCTGTGCTGTGCTGTGCTGGTTTGCGTGGTGGTCTGAGTCGGAGGATTGCACAAGCGCAAGTTAAGCCCCCGGGGTGGTTGTAAATAAAATCCAGATAGTGATTGTCAAGTAATTTTTATTGATTTAATATCGATTGGGTGTATTTACCAAACCAGAAAGTCTTAAATCTATACAAATAGTGTTCCAATCTGTCATTCCCTTGTCTTTAAATTTAAGGCATATATCTTGTTCTGTAAATTTTTCAAATGCCTTTCCAAGTTGGGGTAGTCGTTTCAGTGCCCATTTAAATCTGTGTTAGAGTTGGTGTTTTCCCGCCCTGCATCCTTTTTTGTGTGAAAATCTCTCATATTTTGAGTGTGTTGGCTTTTTACCCAAGTAGTTTCCCGAGCCAGCCGCCGATATATATACTGTACATAGTTAATCAGTTTGCGTTTGGTAACCAAGATACCTACATGTTGGTTGCCATCTACTAAATAGTGCCAGTACGAGATTAAGTGAATAAAGGACAACTGTGCTGGTGTACATACAAGAAGAGAGAGAGAACATGTAATATAGGTAAACAGACAAGCTGTTGGCCGATGAAGAAAAGAAAGGACATTAATGTTGAAGCGAAGCTGGAGTCCGGTTATTTTCCTATACAGACTACAATGGAAAGAGTCCCAGTAAATTACTGTTCGCACCGTGATTTGATATCTGTCCCAGGGATTGGGGAGGTGCTGGCAAACACAATCATAGACTTGAGGAAGGCTGATGGCAATGTGATGACAAGAGAACAGCTGCAATGTAGCTAGTCTCCCAGGCATCAGAGAAGTGCCGCATCTGCTGAACATGTTTGACTTCAGAGCATATTATGTGCATCTCCGATCGAGCCCAGCATGTTAGTACCCCACCCCCTGAGTTCACCACAGATAACTCTGATTACGCCAGCATCTAGGTCTAGTCAGACGGGCCTATGGGACAACTCATATGGGCGATACCAAGGAGGAACACCAAAGTCAGAAATGTCCATGCCTTCATGGTTGGGGTC
Organism: Hippasteria phrygiana; assembly: GCA_037893225.1. Taxonomy (NCBI): domain Eukaryota; kingdom Metazoa; phylum Echinodermata; class Asteroidea; order Valvatida; family Goniasteridae; genus Hippasteria; species Hippasteria phrygiana. Next base: position 129,680 of record JAZGUH010000575.1, on the reverse strand, counting down.
ACCGTATCCTTTTGACAGTTACCCACCTCCAGGATGGCCCGCAGAGTATGCACGTAAAAGGGGCCAGGTGATGTGTGTGACCACCCAGATAGCGGACACCCAGTCACTTTTTGGCAGGAGTCTGCAAAAGAGGGGCCAAGAAAGTCTGCATCCTTCAAGGGGAGGGAAAGTGTGATGAGCCCTAAGCATCCAACCCTGCCAAGGACAATTACCTATGACGGTAAAGGCAGCTGGCAGGCATTTTTTGCCAAGTTCACGTCGTATGCTGATGTGAGTGACTGGTCAGCCCAAGAGAGGAAGAACAACCTCTGCTGGTGTTTAGAGGCGAAGGCCAGTGAGTTCTATGCCATGATGGATGAACGACAGCCGAACATGGAGTATTTCGACCTCATCAAAAGAATGGAAAAGAGATTCAGCCTTGGAGATTTGCCCGAGGCAACTCACCTACGCCCGGCAATCTGCAGATGAGACTATTCTGGATTGGGCTGATAGGGTATTACACCTGGCAACCCGAGCATTTCCTGGCCTCCCTGAACATCATGTACAAAAGCAGACATTGCTCAAGTTTTGCCAAGGCTGTATTGACTGCGAGGAAGGACAGTACGCAATCAACACTAGGCCCAACACTCTTTAGGCGGCTATTGACAATGTTAGGTGGTTCCAGAACACCCAAAGGGCGATTTTCGGCCGATTCAAGCGGGAAGTGAAACAAGTGTCTTTTTCCAGTGATGACATGGATGATGGAGCTTATGTCCAGAAAGTGAATACTGCCATGCCGAAAAGTATACATCCTACATCCTACAGCAGTGGTGACCAGTCAACATGGGAAAAACGCCTGATATCTCTATAGGGCAAGGTAGACTCTATCCAAAAGTCATTGGAAAAGCCGACGACTACGTTGATCAGCCGTGGTCTGCGTGAAAAATCTCTAGCTACTGACCCTGCTACTAATTCCTGCTATAACTCTGGAGAATCAGGTCATTTTAAGCGAGACTGCCCAAATGCCAAGGTCGCTAAAGCAGTGTCATTTCCCGAAGACAACTCAACAAACGGCAGCGGGTCACAGGAGGAGGCCAACCTGCGACCCGAGCAGCTGTCGGCCACACGCCAACATTAACTAAGCCATCTGGCATAGAGATCACAGTCATATCCCTACTAACTCTGTAAGGAAGGTTCCATGTAGGACGAGCAGGTCGTTAGGCCCGTTCATGTTCGAGCCGTCACAGGAACTTGAAGTGATTGCACCCTGGACCATCCATGACCCAGGCGAGAAAGTGGATCTCTTCATGATAAACCCTACCGACCGACATGTGAAGCTGAGGTGCAACCAGCATGCGGCAATACGGAAGAGGTCGCCGCCATAACAGAAGTCACCGGTAGACCTGTGGGTGGGGGCGTACGCGTCCGTGACGTAGTCACAGCTCCAGACCCAGCAGTGCCAGAACATTTGCATGATTTGTACTGTAGGTCGTCACAGTGTCTCCACCCGGAAGAGAAGTTGCAGCTGCAGGGGCTTCTGGTGGAATTCGGAAACTTATTCGCAAAGGACGAATACCATCTGGGAAACTTTACTTCAATAGAGCGTCAAATCGACACCGGGATTGCCCCACCAGTAAAAAACAAGCTAAGACACACCCCAATGAGTTTCGCCGAGGAAGAAAAATCCAACCTCAGGAGGAGGGAGGAAGCCGAGGTAATTCAGCCATCTATTTCAGAATGGGCATCAGCACCGGTCCTTGTGAGAAAGCGGGACGGCAATGTCCACTGGTGTGTGGACTACAGGGGGCTGAATTCGGTAACAAGGAAAGATGTGTACCCCCTACCAAACATCGACGAATGCCTGGACACATTGGCCGGGAACATTTGGTTTTCGAAACTGGATGCTAACTCTGCCTATTGGCAGGTTAAGATCAAGGAAGATGACCGCAAAAAGACGACTTTCATCACCGAGTATGGTCTCTATGAGTTTGTGCGTATGGGCTTCGGTTTGTGTAATGCCCCTGCCACTTTTTCCAGGGTGATGAACCTTGTATTGAGGGATGTCTGAACTGGGACATTGTTCTGGCTTTTCTCGACGATGTTGTGGTCCTGGGGAAGTCTTTTTCTGATCACATCCAGAGTCTCCATCAAGTCTTGCAGCGATTCCAGGATTATCAGCTAAAGTTGAAGCCAGCCAAATGTGCCTTGTTTCAACGAGAAGTGGAATTCTTGGGCCGGAGCATCAATGAAGATGGTATGCAACTTTATAGGGGGGAGCATGTCAAGGCGGTAGAGGATTGGCCAACTCCAACGAACACCAAGGAGGTCGAACAGTTCTTGGAATTGGTAAATTACCACAGAGCCTTCTTGAAAGACTACCCAGCCGTAGCGGCCCCTCTCTACCAGATTACAGGCAAGAATAAGTTTGTCTGGGATGCTGGCGGATGTCAGAGAGCCTTCGACAGCATCAAGCAGTTGTTGACGTCAGCCCCTGCCTTCGCTTTGCCGAATTCGACTGACCCGTTCATTCTAGACACAGACGCCTCCAATGCTGCCGTCGGAGCGGAGCTTATCTAAGTCCAAGAAGGGCAGGAAATTGTGGTTGCTTATGGAAGCGTGTCTTTGTCACCCGAGCAATGCAGATATTGTGTGACTAGGCGTGAGTTACTTGCCGTGGTGAGGTTTACCCGCCAATATCGACACTACTTGCTGGGTAAGCCCTTCGTAGTCAGAACGGACCACATCAGTCTCACTTGGCTCCTGAACTTCAAAGAGCCACAGGGCCAAATCGCTCGTTGGCTAGAGGAGTTAAGCCAATATAATAACTATGACCATACAACACCGGGCTGGGAAGAAGCACTTAAATGCAGATGCACTTTCCAGAATACCTCAGCTTGTGGACCCACGTGAGGGCTTTAGGCTAGACGTCAGCCTGGACGTCCGGCTGGAAGATCTTCCCTGCCAGGGATGCGGCTACTGTCGTAAAGCCCATCAGAGTTGGTCTCACTTCGTCCATGAAGTAGACAATGTTGTACCCCTAACAGCCCAGCCAAAGCAAGTCAGTGCGACCCAAGTAGAGGATCCTCCTGGTATACCCTGCTTGGTGAACAGCGTAGAGATACTCGACACGGATGTGGCTCCACAGACCCTAGTGGATGGAGATGAGCTGATGGATGTCTCTGTTGCATCTGTCACCACAGAGTCTGATTCACGACCATTGAGCGAGGAAGTGAAGGAAGAGCAGGAGAAGGATGGCCAGTTAACTTTCCTGAGGCAGTGGCTGTTGGCCCACCGGGAACCCCCTGCAGGAGCAATTATGTTGCTAGGCCCCGCAGAGAAATTCTTGTGGGGACCTGTTCTTTCTCGACCGTGGACTTCTTTGGAAAAAGACAAGACGGCCAACCCTTGCTAGTCATACCCCAAGTCCTGCAGACGAGAGTTATCGAGTTAAACCATGATCTGCCTTCTGCGGGACACGCTGGGATCGACAGGACAAGAGCACGGATCAAAACAAAGTACTACTGGTGCAGGATGAGCCGGGACATCAAAGAATATACCTCTTGCTCTGTGTGTAATCAGCACAAGAAAGTCACCAAGCAAGGCAGGTGTCCAATGACCGTCAACCACGCCGGCTTACCCATGGAAAAAGTCCACCATGACTTCATTGGACCACTACCAAAATCAACCCAGGGCAATGAGTACATTCTCATGATAGTGGACCAGTTCACCAAGTGGGTTAAATGCGTACCACTACCCTCACAAACAGCGGAGGCTACTGCTCATGCTGCAGTGGGAGAGTTCTTTTGCAGATTCAGTTGTCCCTTACAGATTGTGACGGATCAAGGGAGGAAAAACTTTGAGAGTAAGCTTTTCGCCAACCTCTGTAAGATCCTGCAAATCCATAAGTCCAAAACCACACCATATAGGCCTTTAGCTAACGGTCGAGTTGAGCGATACAACCGTACCCTTATGGATTGTTCCGTGAGGTGTTATGTGGGAAAGTCTCAGAATCAAAGGGATAAGTTTTTACCCCAAATTGCGGGGGCCCTCCGTTCGACAGTGAACTGCAGTACAGGCTTTACTCCCAATATGTTAATGTTGGGGCGCGAGACTAATCAACCCCCAGATGAGTACTGTTGTGGACAAAACATCCTCCCAAAGTTAAATGTTTTCTCGTAGGCGTAGTAGTTTGCCTGCTGTCAATAGAGGGCGCACGGCACTCGGTATGGTCAGAGAAGTCAGTTTTGTTTTGACATAGTTTTTGCGTGTACCGTGACAAATCACTCTTCATTTGCCCCTTTGTTTTGTTAAGTTTGTCAGCTCAGCAAAGTGAGTACTTTCTTTGTAATTTCAACCTTAGTAATTGCCTTAGGATAAAGGCAATTAACATTTAAGTTGTTAATCTGTGGCAAAACAATTAGGCATGTTTTTGTCAAAGTCGTCAACCCATCATGCTTTGGAACTGTCAGATACACCGAATTTCGTCATACCATCAAAGTGGTTTTGTTATCATTATTGAGGACACCAATTTCTCTAACCTAGAAATCACTTGAGACGTTAGACATCATTGTTTGTGATACATTGCCACCAGCATTTATTGTTCCTGTCGTCACCAGTCAAGACACATTAAAGAGATTTTGAGTACAAGGAGACATCTATATGATTGATGAGTATTGATTGCTGAGTAAACGACAGTAGTTGCCAATAAGTAGCGTGGATGCTACATTAGTTCGATTTGAGCTCAAGGTCAAGTGTCAATTGTACATGATGGCTACCGCAGACACAAAGGACAATGTTTCTACACATGAGGATTCAGAACCCCTACCACAACTTACAAGGGGGTCAAAAGCAGAACGAAGTCGACTCAGATCAAATATCACAAAGATTATAAAGAAAGTCAAAACCCTGATGTCTAATCCAGAAAACTTTGAAGAAGTTTCTTCGTTGGCGAAATCCATGGAAGAAAATCTCGCCCAGCTCTAGGCAGTTCAGACCACATATCATGCAACACTGACAAGTGAGGCCCAGAAACGTAAGTCAAAGGACTTTCAAGAAGCAGTTATTGCTGAAACGTCGGAGATGGGCGACGAAATTAAACCTGGCTCCTTGGTGCGCGGATAGAAGTGGAAAATGATCAGAAGGAGGAAACATTCCAGTATCCCGTTTCGGCGAGCCAACCTGGGAGACAGACGGGCCCCAAAGTACCGTGACAAACCGCTCTACCGCTTCCAGTGCTAAACTTTGTGCAGCTGCAGAAAGGGCAGCCCTGGAAGCCGAAGCTGCAAATGAATGGCAACGACAAGCTCTCGAGGAGGAAGAGTTAAAACTACGGCAACAGCGCAGGCAGTTTGAACTGCAGACAAAAATTGCCAGAGCTGCTGCTATGGAAAGGACGTATGCTGAGTTTGAGAATCTTGAAGGCCACTCAGCACAACTGGAACACTCCACACCAAATGTCTGGCTTAAGGACAAGTGTGAAGTGTCCAGAACACCGTCGAGAGCCAAAGAAAGTGATGAAAGTCATCAAGTGGTCGACTTGCCGTCCCCGATTTCTCCCATCATCGACAATACAAATGTTACAGATATCCTGACACAGATGCTCAACACTAGTCAGCAACAGCAGCAGTCATTGGTGGACACCTTGCAATTGCCAAAGACTGAACTTATGACATTCAGCGGAGACCCCATTGAATATTGGGCGTTTATCCGCACTTGTGAAACCAAGGATCAGTCAGTGATGCAGCTAAGCTCGCCCGCTTGCAGCAGTATTGTACTGGTCCAGCCAAAAGACTTATCCAGTGCTGTGCAGTCAAGTCTCCAAGTGAGGGCTATGCGTTGGCCAGAAAACTGCTCAAGGACCGCTTTGGTAATGAGCATGACATCTCAGAGGCATGGATAAACAAGATAGTCACCCGACCTGATATTCGTGACAACAAGGCCCTGCGAGACTATGCAGATGACTTGCGGAATTGTCGGGAGACTCTCGACACCATGGGAAGGCTCAGTGAACTCGATAACAGCAGAAGCCTGATGCAAATTGTTGAAAAGCTGCCTTGGGATCTTCGTAAGGGCTGGCTTAAGAGGGTTCACCATATTAAGACGGTTGAGAGCAGACTTCCTACCATTGATGATGTTGTAAAGTTTGTCACCGTATCAGCGGAGCAAGCCAACGATCCTGTATTTGGTAAGCTGGTCAGCCGAGATGACATGAGCAAGTCACGTAAGAACGTTAAGCAACAACCTCAGTCCAGATCAAAACAGCGATCAACCTTCTCTGTACTAGCACAGCCGGCATCCTCTCCTTCGGCCGCTGTGAAGCATCAGGCAGCACCCGTGTCAATGTCAAATCCTAGAAATGAAAAACCTTCACACTCATGTGCGTATTGTGGACAAACAAACATGTGGCTTTGCACTTCATAGAGACAGATAACGATCTCCAGCGCCAGGTTGAGAGGTTCTGGAAAATAGATGACATTGGAAGTGATGAGCCCGCCATGTCCAGAAGGTAGACCAGAAGGTAGTTTCCATGTGGGAACAGTCTCTGTGTCGGGATGAAGGTCATTACAGTATGGCCATTCCGTTCAAAATCAGGCCACCCCGTCTTCCAGACAACAAAGTTGTTGCGGAACACCGATTGAGTCTTCTAGGTAGGCGTCTGTCGCGAGACTCTGACATGAAAGAGAAGTATGTTGCCAGCATGTCTGACCTGCTTGCAAAAGGCTATGCAGAAGAAGTACCGCAACAGGATTTAGATAGGTCTGATGGAGCGGTGTGGTATTTGCCTAACCATCCGGTGGTGTACCCAAGAAAACCTGGTAAAGTGCGAATTGTCTTTGATTGCTCGGCGAAGTACTGTGGCATGTCCCTAAATGACAACGTCTACTAAGGCCCGGACTTGACCAACCAGCTCCTGGGAGTTCTCCTTCGCTTTCGTCAAGAGGCCATTGCATTGATGGCAGATATTGAAGGAATGTTCAACCAGGTGCGAGTAAATAAGACAGATCGTGATGTCTTGAGATTTTTGTGGTGGAATAACGGTTTCAATGAGGATCCGAAGACATGCCGCATGACGACCCATCTCAGTCAGCTTTGTCGAGCTTTGTCGCTCGGGGGCTTTCATCTGATGAAGTGGCTCAGTAATTCGCGAGATGCTCTGCGAACAGTTCCAGAAGTCGATAGAGCTAAAGGGGTTCCCACTGTTGACATGGATCGTGAGATGTTGCCAACCGAACGTGTCCTTGGGGTGCTGTGGGATACTCAGGCTGACCTGTTTACATTCGACGTGTGTTTGAAGGACAAGCCGCTAAACCGTAGAGGGCTGTTGAGCACGGTTAGTTCACTCTACGACCCTCTTGGCTTTGCTTGCCCCTTTGTGTTGACGGCCAAACTTCTGTTCCAGCAGATGTGCAGGCTGAAGGTCGAATGGGACAGTCAAATGCCCGATGATATCGCCCATCAGTGGAGTAGCTGGAAGAAAGATTTGACAAATCTTAGGAACCTGACTGTACCTCGCTGCTTGAAGCCACTGGGATTTGGAGAAGTTACATCTGCACAACTCCATCATTTCTCTGACGCTTCGGAGAAGGGGTATGGTGCTGCCACATATCTGCGTCTTCAGGACACCAGTGGACAGACACACTGCCAGCTAGTCATGGCCAAAGCAAGGCTTGCACTAATTTGGACAACAACCATTCCGCGTCTGGAACTCTCGGCAGCCGTCGTATCAGTCAAACTAGATGAGCTAGTTTGTCGGCATTTGTCAATGCCCCTCGAAGAGTCCATATACTGGACCCGACAGTACAATCGTACTGCACTATCTTTAAAATGAGGAGAAACGTTACCAAGTGTTTGTAGCCAATCGTGTTTCAAGGATTCTGGAACACACTAATCCAGCCCAGTGGAGGTATGTTGACACCCGAGCTAATCCAGGCGATGATGTCTCTCGCGGCATGACGGCTGAAGAGCTCGTTCTAAATGATCGGTAGATTCGTGGACCACGATTTCTGTGGAACGATGAACGTCAGTGGCCTCCACAACCAGACTTGAGCCACAAGACACTGCCTGATGGTGCCGGTGTGAAGAAAGACACTCAGGTCTACAGTACCATGTCAAGAAAAGACAGAACTGACATACTGGCAGCCCTTCTGAAGAAGTGTTCATCTTGGTACCAGTTGAAACGGGCAGTTGCCTGGATTCTCAGGGCCAAAGCTATGCTCCTTGCAAGAATCCAGAAGAAAGAGAAAGATATGAGCTCTTTGGGACGTCTGACTGTTAAGGAAATTCTAGCGGCAGAAGACGCCATTGTGAAGGCCATCCAGAAAGACAACTTTGATGACACCATTCTGAAGTCGAGTAGCTACTGCAAGCTCTCTCCGTCAAGGTTCAGCGATGGCATAATTCGTGTCGGAGGACGTCTAGCCAACTCACCCCTAATGTGTGATGCCAAACACCCCCGATTACTACCAGCGAAACATCCGGTCATCCCCCTGATTGCAAGACACTACCATGTGGCGTCAGGACACGCTGGAGCTGAGCGCACGTTCGCAGAAGTTAGACAGCGGTTTTGGATCGTCAGGGGCCGGGTAGCAGTCAAAACCCGTTGTCTTCAAGTGCATCCCATGCCGTAGAAGGAAGGCACCCACAGCGACCCAAGTTATAGCTGATCTACCTCAAGACCGCGTCACTCCAGGCCTTCCACCCTTCACCATGGTCGGCGTAGACTATTTTGGGCCGTTTATGATCAAACGAGCCAGGAGTGAGATGAAGAGGTGGTGTTGCCTTTTCACTTGTCTAGCCACAAGAGCTATCCATCTAGAGGTCAGTTGTACAATGGAAACGGACTCGTTCATAAATGCTCTTCAGCGTTTTATCAGTCGCAGAGGTGCACCTGCAGAAATCAGGTCAGACAACGGCACCAACTTCGTCGGAGCGCAGCGAGAATTGCATCGTGCCATCAAGAGTTGGAATCAAGACAAGATCTGTGATTATCTTCGTCAAAAGGAGATCCAGTGGATCTTTAATCCGCCCGCCGCATCCACTTTGGAGGCGTTTGGGAGAGACAGATAAGAACTGTGCGCTCGGTCTTGAACGGTCTTCTTGGGCAACAGACACTCGACGACGAAGGGTTGCAGACACTAATGTGTGTAGTTGAGGGCATCGTAAATGGTCGCCCCTTGACCAAATTGTCAGAGGATCCTGACGACCCAGAGCCGTTGACACCCAACCACCTCTTGCTACTCCGCGCAGGCCCACAGTTACCACCAGGAGAGTTCACAAAGCAAGACATCTACAAACGCCGGTGGAGACAGGTACAGTATCTAGCGGATGTGTTCTGGCGACGATGGTCAACAGAGTATCTGTCTTCTCTGCAAGAATGGCAGAAGTGGTTGTACCCGCAGCGTAACATGCGCAAGGGCGATCTGGTACTAGTTAAGTAAGACAGCTCACCTCAAAACCAGTGGCCACTAGGTCTGGTCATTGATGTCTACTCAGGTAAAGACGGCAGAGTCAGGACTGTCCAGGTGAAAACTAGAGCCGGCATATACGACCGACCTACGGACAAACTCTGTCTTCTAGAGGGAGAGGATATGAGACAGTAGAGCAGATTGCTTCCAGGGAGAGTATAATTTGAGAACGCTTTCACCCTTTGAGAAATGGACATCTTCATTTGTCTGTTAGGATATTTTGTCACATTTTGGTTTGTTTTTTGGTAATTCCCCTATAAGGTCATTAGGGGCCGGGATGTTGCGGACAAAACATCCTCCCAAAGTTAAATGTTTTCTCGTAGGCGTAGTAGTTTGCCTGCTGTCAATAGAGGGCGCACGGCACTCGGTATGGTCAGAGAAGTCAGTTTTGTTTTGACATAGTTGTTTTGACATAGAAATGTCTGAGTTTTGGGCAAGTGCCTTTCAAGTATAGCATGTACATGTATTTTTTAGTACAATATAATGTCGCACGTGTGTTAGGTACTAGATATAAGTGTGCATTTAACTATACTTTGAGGTCCAGAATTTATGACCTGCATTTGTGACGGTGGCATAAGTTTTCATAATTCATCCGTTTGTATTGTTTTCAGTCGAACCGTCAAAGTCGTCAAAGTCGTCAACCCGTCATGCTTTGGAACTGTCAGATACACCGAATTACGTCATACCATCAAAGTGGTTTTGTTTAATAAGTTCCACGACAGAGAGGTTCCTGTGTCACGGAAACGAGGTGACAGACAGAAAGATACCTACTGCATCTGTCGGAAGCCTGATGATATCGACTTTATGATCCAATGTGAAACCTGCGATGAGTGGTTCCACGGCAAATGTGTGGACGTACCTCCGGAAGAAGTATACTTGTCCATTGTGCAAGACCAACTAAGTTTTTCTATCTTGTTCTTTTTGTTCTTTTTTTAGACATCTCTTCTTCATTAAGTTCAGTGATGGCTAACAGCACTAGGGAGCAACTCTCGTGCAGTAACTTCAAGTAATTGGGTGCTTCCTAAAATTGAGTTCCTCTCTAGGAGGATTAAAGAGGGAGTACCGTTTGTTTTTTTGGTTTAACTTGAGCCCCTTCCTTCCGGTCCAAACCGGAAGTGCCTCATAATTTGAAAGTTTAATCTTTGAAAATCAATCTAAATCAATCGAGAGTGATCTGATTTTGCTTTTTACGGGAACTGATAGAATAATCCAGTGTCTTCATTTTTGATATTACGTGCAAAGTCACGTGACCCTTCCTTCCAGTCCAAACCGGAAGTGCCTTATACATTGTAATTTGAAAGTTTAATCTTTGAAAATCAATATATAATCAATCGAGAGAGATCTGATTTTGCTTTTGACGGGAACTGATAGAATAATCCATGGTCTTCATTTTTGATATTACGTGCAAAGTCACGTGACCTTTCCTTGCGGTTGAAACCGAAAGTGGAAAAAGATGTGAATTTGCTTTCAACGATGATAGTCTCCAGCTAGGTTGTACTTAAAAAAAAATCATAACCGGTAACATCATATAATGTTAGAGTGCCCTCTAGTTGATGTGTGTGGCGAAGTTTGCTGAAATCACTTTATTATTGATGTATATAAACTCGGACCCATTGTGCAAATTACTTTTATTCATTCTTTCATTTTTTTAAATTTCCAAATCTCCAAATCTTATTTAAATATGTTATGAATAGCAATTGTTTTTACACACGGTAGGTCCTAGGTCTATTTACAAATCCTCAAGCCGGATAAAGACGCCGTAGGCCCTAGTATAAATATTATCTCCTGTTTATACGATGTTCTTTTAAAAAAAAAAACGATTAAAAACTATAAACCTATATGTTTTATAAGTAGCCATAAAATATGTACCAGTAACAAAGTTCAGGGATCACCTCGCAGAAAAAAAAGACTTAAATAAATACAGAAATTCAGAACAAAACTGGAACAATTATTTAATCAGCAACTAACGTTAAAAGGGATCGACTGAGAAGAAAATTGCGGCAAAGTTCAGACTTACACAATCCTCAAGCCTGATGTTTCAAAGTTGGCTAAAAGTAATATAAAAAACGTCATTAAAATATTACCACCTGTTTGTTTTTGCGATGTTCTGAAACCTAATGCGCAAATGCGAACCTGCGAATTTCAACCCTGTAGTACGGGTTCGCGATGCTGATTCATTCTTTGTTGGGTCTGACTTGGTCATGCTTGGGTCCGAGTTGGTCGTGGGTCCGAGTTGGTCGTATCCACACATGTAGGTCAACTCGTAGCCAAGTCAACTCGTAGCCAAGTCAACTCGTACTCCCCTATTAAAAGTTTCCATATACTGTCTTGTTAATATTTGAACCTTATTCTAAATGATTTCTTTTTTCCCAGAAACTGGACGACTGGTAATGGATGACTGCGAACATCTTTAATGGAGAATGTCGTGATATTGAAATGTTTTTGTGTGTGAATGTGGGTTGGCTCTGAAAAGAGCTGTTTGGTTTTGAATGGCGACCATCTACAGCGCTGGCCCAAATAGATGCTTAGTGAGGCCTAGAAAAAATCTCAAAACGCTTTACAAAAAATCACAACTACATTAACAATATAAACTGATTAAATACCATTTAAGTAGAAATGTTTTAAGTTGGGATTTAAAGATTCTGTGCCACGGATTAGGTGCATAAATGGATCACTGTATCACTATGCCTTATGTTTATTATCTGATTGTAATATAAAATGAAACTGAATGATGATTTCACGCAAAACCAAACTGAAGATGTGCTTGTCACGTTTGCTTGTGTGCACGCAGCTGAGCCCAGGTACGAGTTGACCTGGGTACGAGTTGACCTGGGTACGAGTTGACCTGGGTACGAGTTGACCTGGGTACGAGTTGACCTGGGTACGAGTTGACCTGGGTACGAGTTGACCTGGGTACGAGTTGACCTGGGTACGAGTTGACCAATTACCGTACGAACCCTGAGCCTTTTCTCCTTCCCACAATGTATTTTTACCATTGAGACGTCTCAACTAGGTGGTATTTGCGATATTAAGGTCAATAGGTCTATCGCCTTTTTCAACATTTGGACATGATCTGAAGATAGAACTAATCGCCAAATCAGCACTAACATTTGTTTTCTGATGGCTCTGAAAGATTTTTTTAAAGGGAAATAAAGTCCAAAATTGCATTTGGTCTAATTCCTATCTCGTGAATGTGAAGTCAGAACGACAATGAAGGCATGGAATTACCAGACAAAATCACAGATAACTCTATGCCCAAAACACAGTCACTGCACTTGTTTAGTGCCGTGCTAGTCAAATAGTTAAAATGAAGCTGATGCCGGTTCACGTCAATATAACCACTGTCTAAAAATTGGCACGTGAATGTGGCAATATGGCTCCCCAAATTCATATCCAACCCTTTAAAAGGCAATTTGGCATTCAATTTAGTCAAACAAGTAAGTAATAAAGAGTAGTGAGGCCAAGCTAAAGGTCCTGTTCCTCGGCTTCCCCTCCCCACATATATCATGTATATAGCTTTAGGTAAATTATTTCATGTTTCATTCTCTTCATATTGCATTCTCTTCATATTGAATTCACAATTTATCAAATTTTGTTAGTGATAGTCTCCAGGATGTTGAAGAAGCTTGCATCAGTTGTCCATCTTGTAGGAGCATTTTGCTTGACCGTTCAGGCCCTGGACAATGGACTGGCCAGGACACCCCCGATGGGCTGGTTGACATGGGAACGATTCAAGTGTAACACCAATTGCGTAAAGAATCCCCGAAACTGTGTCAGGTAAAATCTATAAACCCTTTCTTCCAATATAAGTAGTCAAATTCTTGCTCATAGATAGCCCTCTAGGAGCAGGGGAGGATCCAGGATTTTCCAAATGGGGGGGGGGGGGGGGGGGTGAAATCTACCAAGCAGCTACATGTAATGGTGAAGGTAAGTTATGGCGCCTACGCCGAAGGCATGCCTGCCTGCCCTGCTAGAGGGGTCTGGATGTATTTTCCTTCTCTCTCCCTCTTTTTTCTTATCTTTTTGAGTCTCTTTCTCCCTTTCTGTCTCTTTTTTGTTTCCCCCCCACGCCCCCCCCCCCCTGGATCTGCCCCTGGGGAGTGTCTTTGTACTGTGTCAACGTCCTCCATGCACTGCAGTAAAGTGGCAGTAAAGTAAACCTGAGGTTCACTTGTGAGTCTGGACTTGAAATTTGGGAATCCAGGATCAAGTCTGCATTGGGGCTTAATCTGGATTTTAACCTTTGTATCAGTTGATACAACAGAGGAGCAGAGTTGTAATCAAGTCATGATAAGTCAAGTCAGTCAGGAGTCATATCGCAAGTCCAGTCTCAAGCTGAGTCACAAGCTACATGTACACTGTTCTAGAGCCAAAATACTTCGGTAATAAAATTAGCTATTATCCTTGACGTGGGAAGGATAAACTGCGAGAAGAGCTCTTGTTCCAACCCGCAATGCAAAATAGGTTAAAACTACTTGGCAATATTTCTATGGTTCACTATTCTTTTTGTGTCGGGTTTAAGCAATATAAGTGACCACATTATACATGTATGTTCATATATTGTATACAATGTGATAAAATTTCTTGACAACTGTAGCCAATTGATTATTTTTGTGGTCATATTTATTTTCAACATTCCAAAATCCATGAAGGGAAACACATTTAATCTCCAAAGCATGAATTTTTTCACAATTTGCAGACCAGTGCTATTTGAATGAACTGTAACAAAAGCATTCCAAAAGTCATTGTTCATCCTCTGTTGCTAGTCAGTCCCTGCAAGTCCTTTCACAAGTTCTTTCACAAGTCCAGTCACAAGTCCTTTCATAAAGCCAGTCACAAGTAACTGGATGAACAATGACAAAGGAATGTCTTTGTCAAAGCTCATTTGAATAGTTTGTGATGGACTTGCAGGGACTTGTGATGGACTCGACTACAGCCTTGATAACTAGTGATTGACTAGTGATTGACTTTGCAATGGAGTTGGCCTTACTAAGGCTACTCTTTGACCATTTTGTCCTAAGACTTGGATCCAAACTACTGTGGGTTTTATTTTGTGGCAGTGAGAACCTGATGATGGAAATTGCGGATCGCATGGCAGCAGATGGTTACAAAGATGCTGGGTACGACTATGTCAATCTTGACGATTGCTGGAGTGCTAAGAAACGTGATTATCAGGGAAGACTGCAGGGGGATCCTGATCGATTTCCAAGTGGAATGAAAGTACTGGGTGATTACGTAAGTTGGGAATTGGCTTTGAACTGTTTCATTTTCCTTGAGGTATGGTTTCTAATTTTCCCCCCATGAAACAACAGTAAACAGTTGAGGAAGATCACGTTCAGCAAAATAAAATTGATCAACGTAGGACTTGAACCTAAAAGGCTCAGATGAAGTCCGAGACCGAGACCAAAACCTGCTTGTCTGAGACCGAGTCCAGTCTAGAGACTTACAACCAAGGGCCCTACCAATGGACCAATAAAGTCCTGCCCAATTGGCATATTGACCAATCATAGTCATGCACGTATTGACCAATAGCAGCTGTGAGCACCACAAGTATACACACACATGTCAGACTTCTGTTGGACAGTAGTGATTGCTGTGATCGGTCAATGCATTAGGAGATGGCTTAATGGATCGGTCTATTCAGCTTTAGTCCAAAATTAAAAAGTTCCTAAACGGTGGTCATTTTGTGTAGAATCAATCTATCATATGTTAATATCCTTCCGTTTACCCATTGAATATGGATGATGAAGGCTATAGCCGCGGTTTTAAAAAGTTCACCTTGCCGGTTGACTGCTATACCGACATTCTTACACTTATTCAGTCCCATTGTTTGCCTATAGAGTACCGAAGTGATGACGTCAATCAATGCAATGTTTGGAACCAGAATACATTCTAAACTGTATGTGTTTGGAACCATTGCCGCGGCAACTGACATCAGACTTTGGTACTCTATTGGCTACACAATTAAGCCCGTATTGGCATACCGGTGCCCAGAAATAACAGCTGGACTGAAGGGGTTAAAGGTGTAATCTCTTCGTCTTTTTCAGTTTCCTTTTCTTCTTTTTTCAATTGCTGTTCTTTAGCAATATAAAAGTTACTTTGAATGTAAAAAAATCCGCCCATATTTATTTATTTACTTACTTTATAAATTTCAAATTAATAAGGGACTGGCACAAATTCTCTTTTGTTGTGTGAAAGCAACCTGGAATAAGTTTTTTTTTTGGTGGGGGGGGTGGGGGTTCATACAAAAAAGAAACATTTTTAATTAAAATAAAAAATACAATTTCAAAATTAGTTTGAGAAAACTTCCCATTTGTTGGAGAGCATGGGACATTACACATCTTACGCAAATAATTTGTGTGAAATTGTTGTTCTTTTGAAACGCAGATTCATAGTCGGGGCCTGAAGTTTGGCATTTATGCAGACTACGGCACCAAGACTTGCTCAGGTTTCCCTGGTAGCTGGGGTCATTTTGAGCTAGATGCGCAGACGTTTGCAGACTGGGGTGTAGACATGATGAAATTGGACAGTTGTAGCTCTAATGTAACCACATACAGCGAAGGTAAGATTGTGTTTTCCAAAAGACTTGCACATTCCCTAATATGTTACAGTCAGTCAGAGATAGTCTCGGTCAGTGTGTCTGCCGTTTATTCAAATCTTTACTTGTACATGTAGTTCAGACGTTAACCAACAGTATTGGCGTATCCATGTTATGGGGCTGGGGAGAGAGGTCAGTTACAGTTGTGAAGCAGTGGTGCTTTCATGTTCAAAAAAGAAAAAAGAAAAAGAAAAAAACCAAAACAAAACAAAACAAATGTTGCCAGGGGACATCATTCATTGTAATTCAGTATACAAATCCTTTTCCAATCACGCCCAGGTTATCCAGAGATGGCTCGTGCCCTGAATGCTACCGGACGACCCATCTTATTCAACTGTAAGTGGCCCTTTGTACTGCGTCACTACGCCATAAAGGTAATAAGATATACAAAGTGCAAGAAAGCTCCCAACATGCTAGAATATAAACCATGTCTAGATATTTTTAATACGCAGTCCTTTGATCTCACATAAATCCCCGTGAATTGTTTGGTTTGTAATCTTTGTAAAAATCCTTTTCAGTTACTTGAGTTCAGGTTTTAATCAATTTCTATTTGTAATATTTATTGCAGTAGTGGATTTGATATGGGTCTTGTCACCTTTTTCACGACCTGTGACTTTGCGTCAAAGCTAATAAATAAAAAAATAAAAAATAGAAAATTCCACCCAACATTCTAAAATGAGCAAAGAAATGACTTCAGTTGACTTCAACATTGCTTTGCAGATTAACTACACTCTGATAGCTGAATACTGCAACACGTGGAGGAATTTCTGGGATATTCATGAGAAGTGGTCGTACATCCTGATGATTGTAGACTACTATGCACTGAATCAGGATATTCTTATACCGGCCTCTGGGCCTGGACATTTCAACGACCCAGACATGGTAGGTGTACAAAATATTTCAATAGTATTGGCAGTCAAGTTGGTCTAATGTTTTAGACTAATGTAGACAGGCATGTAGCTAGAGGGTGGCCAGCAGTGGCCCACAAGACCCCCCTCCCCCCCCCCCCCCCCCCCCTAGTTAATGTCGGCTCACTAACTTGCCCTCTCAGTGGGGTGCTTCCAATAGTCATACACATTGAAAGTGCCTCCCTCATATATTTTTTAATTACAGTTGATGAGGATTTGTATATTTTTGTAAGGGTATTTTCTGAAGCTGTTTATACAGTCTAGCTAGTACCTAGATGTAGAACAAAAAGCTTGGCCAATTCCCCTCATTCTCTATCTATGGAATTCTTTGCTTTGTGCATTTTTCCCTTCATCTTATGATCTTTCCTGCTTCAAGAGGAATATTATTTCCTACCTCTTGTATCTTTGATTCTTTTTCTTTTTGTAGCCGCATACGTCAAGTAGGTTTTAGCCTTGTTTGGGGCAAACTTGCATAAAAACCCTCCTCTAATTGAAACACCTCCAACAGCTGGATAAACTACTGGTGCTTATTACTGGGCCTCTTTGTGTCTCACAGATACGGATCTCGATCGATGATCCATGGTTTGCAAACTGAATCCTGTGTTAATATATATCCTATCCAAAGATGTGAACCAGCGTTAGCTCACTGTTTCAAGATCCAGATATGTGTATAACAAACAGCAGGCCCAATGCATGGTATACATCTTTTGACTTGTGTAGTACTGTCATAATGTCTCATGGTTATTTCTCAACAGCTTGTTGTAGGAGATAACGGTTTGACGGTTGAGCAGGCCCAAGCTCATTTTGCAATGTGGGCCATCCTGGCAGCCCCTCTACTGATGGCCAATGACTTACGAAACATCTCCGTCCCTCGTCGCAACATCCTCCTGAATAAAGAGGTCATTGCGGTCGACCAGGACCCTCTAGGCATCATGGGAAGACTAGTGCTTCAGGTAAAATATCTTCAGTAAAAGTTATATAATTTAAATTTGTATAAAAATTTGTTATTTTGAGGATTTGTGTGGATGGGCGTTATCAGCAGAGTATTACTTTTGATTTGTATGTGGACTTGATGAGTCTGATTCGAGTGACTTTTTGCTGGCTCACAATCAGACTTGAGTCACATTGAAGAATGGCTCGGACAAAGACTCGACTGTTCAGACTCTGAGTTGCACTTGGACTGTTGGGACCTATTGATTGTGACATGTACTCATGGCAGAATGCCCATTTTCTAGTATATTAACCCCTTGAGCACGGTATTTTACGGGAGACATCGGGGTGTTGCAGCGGTTCTGGCAGCCAAATAGAACCGCTACAATGTGTTTGTGCAGTCAAGCGTATCATAAACAATAATCCAACAATGGATTGAAACTGCACAAACAGCGGCAAATGGCCTCATCCGGCCTGGTGGCACTTTTTTGTTGACGCCATATGGCGTCATCCGTACGCAAGTGGTTAATATGCTCACAAAATAAAATTCCCTTGAAAAATATTTCTCTGTTCGGTCTAAAAATCCTGATGCCAAAAAATGCTCTGATAAAGTTTTGAAGGAATACATCAGATGCATATTTTTGGTGGAGAAAATGGCTTTTGACTCTGACTTGTCTCCATCTGTGTAACTTAATGGACTTGATCTACATGACTCAGGATTTGGACTATAAACACTGGTGACTGAGCTTGAAATTAGGCTATTAGACTCAGATACACCTTTATGACTCGAACCTTCATATCCGAGACCAAGACCAAGGCTTTCGAGACCGAGACCAAGACCAGCTCTTTCGAGATCGAGACTTTTGCAGACCGAGATCGAGACCACAACTTCCGATAACAAACTGGATAAAAATGTATGGTGTTGAAGCTGATTTCTCTTATAGAGTGTTGTGCCCTGTTTTAGATTAAAATTTTCAAAAAGATAACTTCCCTCGGATGATCTTATCTAAAAATAAAAACAAATCTCGGTGAAGTCGGCTTTAACAAGGACCATTATCTTAAATTATGCAAGATATACATGTATGAATATAAAATTAAGTGCTCAACTATGAAGACTCACACAGCACGCAAACATAAATTAAATTATTCCACAAGACTTGGCAGTTATTATTTAACCTCTGGTAAATAGTTGGGGCTTTCAGACTTTTGACTCAAGGCTAGACTCAAATACATCTACACGACTCAATACTCAGAATAAACACTAGTAACTCGAGGTTGATAGACTCAAATAAAAGTCTGCAAAGTAACATCTGTTCTACTCTTTACACAGTTTGGAGCAGCTGTCGATTTGTGGGTCAAACCCCTCTCGCAGAGGGAGGAGTTGGCCGTGGTCTTCCTTAACCGGTTCCCGTCACCGAAGACGGTGTCTCTCTCCCTGCAGCAGCTAGGCGCGAAGACTCTATCTGCCTACAAACTACGTGATATTATAACCCACAGTGACATAGGCTACAGAGATACATTCACATTGTACAACTACACAGTACCAGCCACTGGCACTTTGATGATGCGCATACATCCTTAAGGCCAATTTACACATACGCGACTTTGTGCGATATTGCCGCGCGTTTTTCTAAATACGCACAAATTAATGAGCGTCTCGTCGCACGACTCTGTCGCGTAAATAAAAACGCACCAATTGATTTGCGTGAATTTAGAAAATTGTCGCGCGACTATGTCGCGTATGTGTCAATTGGCCTTTAAAGCAACATTGTTCAAAATGTTTGTGTGATTATGGGAGGGACTTCCACTCTGGTGCCGGGGGTGGTGGTGAGGGGGGGGGGGGGGGGGGGTCAATAGTGCAAGGAGCATGTATTCAAGTGCAGTTAGACAGCATGTACTCAGTATTTTGATGGGGAGCTGCAATTAAGCCAGTTTTTGTTGGATTTTTGGTGCGTATACATTACATATTTTGAAAGGTTGGGGGTAAGTGGGATGCTGGCAACATTAACACAATGTTCATGCATTCTAACACAATCAGGGGACAATTTATTGCATAGAAATTGACACTGGTGTAATTGTTACTCGGAGAACATACCAGCAATTGTGTGTCTGTGTCACTGTTGGAAGTATTGATATTGGTTTTCTTTATGTACCCAGTATTTTATGGTAAGCATTTTCATTTCAGAAGTGGCATATCGAGCTGAATGTCTCATAGAGAGCGCCCCCACCGGTCGGAATGAGATAGGCCGCGTACAGTCTAATGGGGATAATCCGCTTCGGTTTATAGTTTGCTTAAAAATGTTTCTCTGATAATTTGTGTTAAAGTTGTTCAGATAGTATTTCAATCTTTGTGTGTTTGAGGTGAGATAGAGGGGATATCCCGACATTCGACCGCAGATTTGTACATGTACATGTATACAAAAGAGTGTGTTTGTGGCCTCGTGCTTTGTCAATGGCAATTCAACTTCCTTCACTTCGCATGGGTCACAACTGCACGATCGCCCTATTTAGTCAGTTGTTGACTCGAATCATGAATATTCATTTACTGTTATGTTGTTCAACGTTTACTTTGATGATTGTTAGAATTTTATGCAAGTACGTGGCCCAATGAAAGTGCTCACAAATTTAGTGCGAAGACGCCCATTGACAACTTCGCAAATACCGCCTCGTTGAGATGTCACAATGGTGTGAAGGCATTGTGGGAAGGAAAAAGCAGTCTCATTCCTTCCCACAATCCCTTTTAACCATTGTGATGTACGTCTCAACCAGGCAGTATTTATATTTGCGAAGAAGTTTATACTCCATACGGTATGGAAAAGGGGGCTATACCATTTTGCAAAACCGACCAACCGTCTAAAACTGATTATAATTGTAACTTTATGAGTAAATACTGCATTCAAATTAATTGGATTAAAATTGTAAACTTGTAAATTGTACAGGTAACTAATTAATTTTAAAGTTCGTTTTAAAGGAAGAGGAAAATGCAAATAATTGTTTATTCCATAAGACTTCATCAAAAATTGCAGTAAGCAGTTTCTAACTATTTCATACTGAGAATTCATTTTAAAGAAAGTAATTTTAAAGAAGAGGAAAATACTTCATTAAAATTGAAGTTAAATTTGTGCCTCTAAAATTAACAGCGGGTCTTCTCTATTCTCTACAATTCATATTCAAATTTTTAAATGACAGAAAAAGAGCAAATTTATAGATTTTTACATCTCGTCAAACAAATCATCTTTGGAAGAGCTGTCGTTTTCGTTTGTTTTACATTCCTCATGCATCTGACACATTTTGATACTATTAATTTTTGTAACAGTAATGGCAATCATGACAAGTAGCGTAGTATAAAAAAAAATTACTGCTTCACATGGTGGGCAGAATGCTTAGTTGGAAAACAATTCATTTTGTGAAATCCATATCCATCGTCTCATTTCTAGATATTTTTTCGAAGTACCTGAAGCAATGTATCATGTTTGTGATGATTAGTGCTTCTGGAGTACATCTTTGTTGTGAGGTCAATAAGTTTGTCAAGACCTTGTTGTGTAAACCCTGAAGTTGAACCATATTTCAAGAGCAATTCGGGCACATGATTGCATAGGGGGTGGGGGTTACGCTGGAGGTTTGATAAACATCTGTATAAGCCTTTAAAAAGCCATTTTCTGCACCTGCCTTCGAACTCAAACATCTCCTCTGTTGTAAAAGGTCCATGCCCTGAACTGCGGAGCAAGGAACACAGGCAATACAATTCATCCCAAAGAAACCGTCTTCGGGTTTGGTTATAATTAAGAGATGCGATGAACTGCTCAGAAAGTTTTCAACTTTGATTTTCTCACACAAAACAACCTTCTCAGGCCCTGTATGTGTACACCATTTAAGTTTGTTTGATACTTGGCCAACATAGAAAGAGAATTTTATTCCTATTTCAGACATAAACTGCTCAAATTTGGCAGTGTTTATGCTTGACACGATCAAATGCCCTCAGTGTGTTTTTCTCTATTTCATCAGCTCTTCGCATTTCTTGAATGAGATGGTTGAACAGTGCATCTGATGTGCGCAGAAACATGTGAAGTGTATCAACAACAATTTGTTCATTAGGAATCGAGGGAAAAATTGGGCAGTGAGAACAATTGTATTTTTTTGCGCTTTTCGGCAATAGGGCAAGTTGTTGGATTTCTGCGACAGATCTGCAGCCTTTTTCCTTATCACTTATTGACCAGTTCTTGCAACTTGAACATCGTGAAATTAGTTTGGGGGACATTTGCAATACACGCAGGGATGTTTGCAAGAAGCTGCATCAATGCCATAACAACAAAGCAAAAATTTATAATCTCCACCCAAGCAATAAATTATGTCATGGAAACTTTGTCAACATGAACTTGCTTTAGATTTTCTATTTCTTTCCTTACATCCACTAAATGTTCCGAAAGGGACGAGTAACCTTCACTATCTTAGAAGAGCCGCTGTACTGCCTTCTTCAATTATAGAGAATGCAAAATTGACAATGTGTATGTTCTTTCCAACTCAAGTGCCGTCACCAGATAATTTAACATGAACCTTTCTACTGTGCAAGATTCATTTGCGGTGCAAATGTTCTATCTTTGTTTGAATAAGAGTTGTGATACTCCTTTGAAACCCAACAGACTTATTTTAGAAGGTGTAGGTTTTATTTCATCTGCGGTAAGTTTGTGTTGTTTTATCTTGTACAAGATAGAAGACCACATGTTTTTGATGATAAGGACAGGTATATGCTTGATCAGATATTGCAAATTTGTTTTTGATGAATATAATCTTAACAGTTTCCTCTGAAGAACGTTTTTTTTTTGTGCGTTAAATTGAGAGTCTCTAGTTTCCCTGAAGTTTTATCTTTAACAGCAAGTGTTTCAGCTTCTAACCCACAAAACCTAACGAACTCGAATGCTTGGGAACATTCGTTAGACAATTTTGATTTCAGTCTGTGTTGATGGGCACGGCTGTAAGTATGCAACTAACTACCTTTGATCTTCTCTTGTACTTACACAAGATCTGTTGGGCATTAAATTGACTTCTCCTTATTCCTACTTGCTGTTAACCGTGCTACCGTAATAAAATTCACAATTCAGAACTTTAAAATTCCAGTAACTGTATTTATTTTAAAAGCCATTTACCGAAGGACTTTAGTTGTCTTCCTCCTTTCTTTGATGTGCTCAATTTACTCAAAAGACGTGTCAGTTTCACTCTTATTTGCCGCTCCAAACGGGATGTCACAGTGTCAGAGACAAATTATATTGTTGGCACAGTACATGAACAATTTCCTGCACTAAGTCAATTATTCTTTTGTATATCAACGTCCACACTGATGCTTGATGACTGAGCATGCATTAAGTAAAACAGTACATTCCATCACGCAGTCCAGAGATGCTTGCTTGCTTGTTCCTTTCACCTCTTACAAAGGTTAACAAGATGTAGCTCCCAGTATTGATGGGTCTCTCTGTGCCTTATAATGTCGTACTCTGGAATTGAAATGTTACAACCAAGGTCTTAGGGATAACATACGAGCAGTTTCTGAATTCATCAATTCGTTCCATCCAAAAGTTTCCAAACTTTGATGATAACTGTTCTTCCGAAAGCGCTTTTCCTTCAAGGTGAATTCCTACACTAAAAAGTGCATCACAATCCTCTGCCTGTGCGTCTCTCCTGACAGCAACGCGGGGTGTTTACTTTCTTCTATTTCTCAAAGCACGCTTGATGTCAATCATCAGCACATGATGTACTAAACTCGTGTAGGAGTTGGTCAAACAAGCAGCCAATAGGGATTCACATTATCCTTGGGAAGCCACTCGTTGTCGCACTTATTTATCACACCAGCCATTAGCCTTTTTGAGGTATGGCGGACACAATAGGAGGGCGCTATTTGATTTGGGTATACCTTTTGTATACCTCTAAAAGGTTTAATGAATGCTGTCTGCCCACGTTTATTTTCTGCGTTTGCAAAATTAAGTTGGGGGGGATATTTTTTATGGGGGATACGCCACTGTAGCAGCTACATGGGATAGCCTCACTATAGGTGTTGAGTTGAGACACCAAGATTGAAATGCTGAATTGATTGAAATGTTGAATTGATTGAAATGTTAAATTGATTGAAATGTTGGGATGATTACTGCCTTGCTTAATTTTACTCCCCCACTTTAGGTTCATTGGTTAACTTGTGCAAGTCCGATATTATTGTATGGAACCTTAAAAGTTTGTTTTTTATATTCCTGTGAAGTAAGTCAGAATGACATTTGATTCTGGAAAGCAAGCCAATTCCAGTAGATTGCCTACATTGGCATATAACTTGCCTGAGGACTGAAGTGACAATAGACAACATATTCTGTAAGTGCAGTTATTAATAAAAGGAAACTTCCAGTCTTTATTAATTAATGACCTTCAGAATTTTATTTTCAAACATATTATTTTGAAGTGAAAATCAAACTTGATTTATGTGCTAAATAAATTATTTCTATAATCAATAGATCAAAAAGGAGTTTTATTCTTTATTAATAACTTTCTTAAAAACTGTTTTCACTCACAAGCTCAGGACTTTCATCTGGGTCTAAAATGCGTGAACATTATGCTAAATGACTATAATATGGAAATATATATATATATATATATATATATATAATAATGTCTCTATTTTTGTACTATTATTTTTCTTTCAGGTGTAAAGAAAAATAGTTATTCTGTGTTTTTCTGTATTGTACGAGACAAAAACAATTGTAATAAAGAGGTTATTTTCTGATAAAAAAATAAATGATTACATTGCTTTGCTTTCAGTTGATGGGTATAGTTGGTGTCACCGTCAGTGACATTCTGTTCATTTTTTTAAATGTGAAAAAGTATCGTATTAAGTGAAGATAATCAACCGCAGAACAATCCAGCGAAAGAAAATATGAATAAAGTTTGGGAATGAAGTACATTTGGGAAATGCAAATTCAATGTGCCCCCCCCCCCCCCTCAAAAAACAACAACACACCTTTCATTACGGAGCCTCTAAAGGGACAGGCATGATGATTTTCTCTATTTTTACGTTCCCTCGAAATATTATTTCGTTCCCTCGAAATATTATTTCGTTCCCTCGAAATCATTTCTTTCCCTCAAAATATTATTTCGTTACCTCGAAATTATATTTCGTTCCCTCGAAATATTATTTCGTTACCTCGAAATAATATTTCGAGGGAACGAAATCATTTCGTTCCCTCGAAATATTATTTCGTTCCCTCAAAATCATTTCGTTCCCTCGAAATATTATTTCGTTACCTCGAAATATTATTTCGTTACCTCGAAATAATTATTTCGTTCCCTCGAAATAATTATTTTGTTCCCTCGAAATAAATGCAAGTATGGAAGGCCTTTCGACAAATGAAATAAAATTCCTCAAGATGTGTCTGGTCCGTGTACGTCGCGGCCAATGTCAATGAACCCCTTGTCAATACTACAAAGAAAAAAGTAAAAACCAATTTCAACTGAAAATTCGAAATTCTATTTTCAATTTTAAATTTTCAAATGAAGAAATTAAAATAAAAAATGAAAACTTAAGGGCCTCATCCTTTTTTTTTCAGTTGACTGTCTAGGACTTTTTTCCGAGAAGGCCGCACCTGCAGTAATGTGCAGTGGCGCGCTCAAAGTGCTGGGGGCGTGGGGGGGGGGGGGGGGGGGGTGGTTGGGGGATTAACACATTAAGCCTCCCCATGTTTGCATTTTTTCTTTCTCTTTTTTGTCGCACGGGTTAGTGATGATATATGTGGCATATCCGAGTAGCATAAAACCAACGTCAGAAAATGGCGACTCGGGACCTCCACCCGCTTTTCTAAATTATTTTTTCAGGGTGAACATTTTCGGAGCAACCTTTTCGGAACATTTTGAAAGAAAACTAGAGGTGTATGTCTGTTACAGAAACAAAACATAGGGCTTTTCCGCATTTTTTGTATGATATATGTACTTGGAATTTTGCATACTGGTGACAATTCTACCGACCTACCAAGTTTCATGACGATTGGACGTACTCATTATGTGTTTCAAGAAATTATGCCTTTGGTGACGTCATTATGACATCACCCCCTTTTTTCATTTATTTTGAAATATCTATGACCTAACAAAGCTAAGTTCGAAGTTAACATGTTGATGAGATGTGGCTTAAAGGTTCAAAAATTTAAAAATCAATATATAATCGTATGATTAGGTCATCATGACATCACATCCATTTCTATCTATAACAAAAGCGTACCTACAAACCAAGATTGGACCGAATCAGACCAACGGTTCTCTAGATAAGGGACCTTAAAGTGTGCACCCTTAAGATAACGTCACATGACCCATGATGACGTCATCAAGCAGCACTTGTGAAAACACTATATTTGCAACTTGGTCTTTGGCCTGTGTCAAGATTAGAGTCAATCTGATTAATGACAGTGTAAGATTTTGAGCGAATGAAATTTGAATCATTAAAAAAATCATATAAAATTAGTCGATGACGTCATCATGACGTCACTTCTGAATTCGCATGCCAGTAACAATATTTACCGACCCACCAATTTTCATGACGATCGGAACTACCCTTTTGTGTTAAAAACAGCACATTTTTGATGACGTCATGATGACGTCACACGTTTTTCACATTAATATGAAAGAATGCGCTAATACAGCTATTACAAAAAGAATTTCGAATTTAGCATGTTCTGTTGATGAGATATAGCTTGAAGAAACTTTAAGGTTCAAAAACTTAAAAATTACTATAAAATCGTATGCTGACGTCATCATGACGTCACCTCAATTTTCATCTATAACACGTGCTGGCCTACCAACATACCAGGTTTAAACGCAATCAGACCTACGGTTATCTGATATGGGCCCTTGAAAAATGCACATTTAAGATGACGTCACGTGACACGTGATGACGTCATCATGACGTAACTCTTTGGCATACAATTTCAGCTTAGGGTCTATGTTTGTGTTAAGTTTGAGTAATAGATCGGAGGTTGTTTTATAGTGACCAAAGTGCCGCGTAGAAAACTCGTGTACAAAGTCTATGGGATTTGGGGTTATGGTAATGTTCACCCTTTGTCTTCTATTTTAAAGGTCTCCTGAACGCCACTAAAAATAAAAGCAGGCATACATAATTGACAATAACAACACCAGATTATACTCGCCGGTTAAAACAACAGGCGGTGGCGTAAATCCGTAAATCATTTAAAACTTATTTTGCACACAAAATAATTGCAAATGAATGAGGAAACTCATCATTCAAAAGTCATCTTTTCCAATGTGCAGCTTTTATCTAATTTTAATGACGGTGCATTCTCACTTAATAACCTCAACATTTACAAAGTGAACAAAGAATACTGACAGGAGCGGGATTCGAACCTGCGACCTCCGGAATAACCTCAACATTTTAGAAAGAGTAAACATTACCATAATGGGAAAAAGACAAACATTACAGAC
This sequence comes from Hippasteria phrygiana, assembly GCA_037893225.1. NCBI lineage: Eukaryota > Metazoa > Echinodermata > Asteroidea > Valvatida > Goniasteridae > Hippasteria > Hippasteria phrygiana. The sequence goes on along the minus strand of JAZGUH010000575.1, from coordinate 102,342 downwards.
CTATACATTTAAAAGTATGTAGTTTAAAGAGCTTCCCCCCGTTCAGAAGAAAAATCCTACGCCCACTATCAGTTGCACACGACGCATGATTTCACGGGGGGGGGGGAACACTTTTTTTTAATTGTTTTTTCTTTCAAAATGTTCCAAAAAGGTTGGCCCGAAAAATTTTACCCTGAAAAAATTATTTAGAAAAGCGGGTGGAGGTCCTCTGACGTTGGTTTTATGCTACTCGGATATGCCACATACATATCATCACTGACCCGTGCGACAAAAAATGAGAAAGAAAACGCAAACATGGGGGACGCTTAATGTGTTAAGCCCCCGACCACACCCCGTCCCCAGCACTTTGAGCGTGCCACTGCGAATATTAAATTGTTTACTTTTTTCTTTGTAGTATTGACAGGGGTTCATTGATATTGGCCGCGACGTACACGGACCAGACACATCTTGAGGAATTTTATTTTATTTGTCGAAGGCCTTCCATACTTACATTTATTTCGAGGGAACGAAATTATTATTTCGAGGTAACGAAATAATATTTGGAGGGAACGAAATAATATTTGGAGGGAACGAAATAATATTTCGAGGTAACGAAATGATTTCGAGGGAACGAAATATTATTTCGAGGTAACGAAATACTATCGAGGTAACGAAATAATATTTCGAGGGAACGAAATAATATTTCGAGGGAACGAAATGATTTCGAGGGAACGAAATAATATTGTGAGGGAACGAAATAATTAAAATTTCATCATGCCTGTCCCTTTAGGGGCTCCGTATTTCATTGATTTCGTAAAATATAAAAAAAAACTTAAGCCAGGATGACGCTTCAGCCGCGGTTTGAAAAAGACCACCTGGCCGGCTTACAACACTATCCTACCCGCATTTTATGCATATTCAACCATTAAAGCCCGGTTCATACTTCATGCGAATGCGTATGCGAAGCGAATTTCATGACGTCAACAATTGAAGTTTCATTGTGACGCACACCGTTACCATAACGAATTCGCTTCGCACACGTATTCGCATGAAGTATGAACCGGGCTTAAGGCCGGTTCAATCATAGGGCAAGTTCGGTTGGGCGACTAGAGTGACTAGACTTAACCATAGTCGATCTAGATGTCACCCGAACGCTGCGCGGTTTGACTAGCTAGTGCAACTGGATCAACCTAGCTCCGGACCATGGTTTCTCTAGTCACTCGCGAGTTACGTCACGGTTTCAAGATGGAGGATCGGTAAACTGGGCAAGTTTTGCAAAAGTTTTACGATAATTTGTTGGTTTTGTCCAATGATAATAACTCTTTGCAATAAGATAATGAATTATTTATGGCACCAAAGTTAAGTAGAGAAAATAATAGAAATAAATAATAGAAAATAGAAATGACATGCAAACATTTGCTTCGTTAACAACAAGCAGACGACATTCTTTGCAGTTTGTTGTTGCTGCACACTAACTAGATTTGACGTAGTCGATCGACTAGATGCGTTCGAGTGAAGGACAGACCACGCATGCGTTCTTTAAACAGCAAATTGACAAAAAGGACTAGGTCAGCAGCACCCGAACTTGCTCATACTTTCAAGCGAATTGACCTATCGTGGTCGAATTGCGTCAACGCAGCTTGTGAATTATTCAATCACATCAATTGGAACGCGCAAAATCTGAGACAAACACAAATTACCACACAAAATTCCCATAGGGTTGTCTAAGGGGCGTGGTTAACTTGTAAACGGCGATAGGTCAATTTGAGGGCGAAGCGAATTCGTCTGGGTAACGACGAAATTCACACTAACTTGTTGACGTCACAAAGCCTTTAAGGCCGGTTCATACTTCACGCGAAAGCGTGGCAAATTACGTTACAATAGTGACATTTGCCGTTGCCCGCTTAGGCGAATTCGCTTCGTTCGGGCGCCCTCATCAGATAAAGATTCGCCTGAAGTATGAACCGGCCTTTACGCTTGGCTGCGCAAGCCTCTTATGTCGTGCGTTTCGCTTTGCTGCACAATCCCCTCAGCAGTGTCATACACCGGCGCCCCATTATAACAACCGGGCTCAAGGGGTTTTAAAATAAAAAATCTCAAAAGAAACCCTTTCTTCCCCCTCATTTTTTAAATCCCCCATTTCAGTTTCCTGTTATGAAGATGTGTTGTTGTTTTTTCATAGAATGCGCATCTCCAAACCCCTAACAAAAACGTCCTACTCCAGGAAAACTTCTTGAACCCTTTCCCAGTTAAATTGTTGGGACAAAATCTATTAGGCCAAGTAAAAAAAAAACCTGTTTAGCGTCCGGATATTTGTTTTTTAAAGGAATTAGCAGGAGGGGCTATTTATTTGTTTTACTTTCAAGATGGCCTCCATTTAAAAAAAAATAAAAGAGACATGTCGGACAAGAGAATTGAACATGTTTACAGTGGTTTTAATAGTTTTAGTAAGCTTGTGTTTTAATTTCCAGTGGATCGGTTGACATTTTCGGGAGTTTTTCACCTCAATTCACTGGTAAAAAAAAAAAAAATATAGGCGGCCCCAAAAAGGAAGCGGGCGGGGACGCAAAACATGTTTTTACTTCGCCTTACATTCATTTTAAACAGTTTCATGACAACCCGTTTCTGTCGGCCTAATTTAAAATGTTACTTTTTTCATGTTACTGTTATTTCTCCATGCTGTTATTATCGATTTGTTCATAAAAATCTATTATGTGCACTGGAGCGTTAGCAAACATTTTTAAAAGTTCGCCGGATATGCTTTAATGCACGCATTGCGTCAGTTTCTCTCCGGCACCCCATTCTTTCACTGGAAAATCAACAGCTTGAGGTTGGCTAAAAAGTAATCGCACCTGAAAATAATTGTCTTTGTTTTTGAATAAATTTTGCTGCAGAAAATAATTAAAAGTAGAGTTCCTGTAGATTAAATAAATTACAAAGCTTATTATTTGTGTATAAAATGTACCCACGGTAAGAAGAGAGGCAATATTATTTGTAACATACTGAACGAGGGTAGAAATTAACCTTTGATTGATTGGCCGAATTGTGTACTCAGACCTAGGCAACTGGCTGGCGCATGACAACAAGAATTATAAAAATTGAACCTAACCTTATCTCCATGAAATTTCCTTATATTATCGGTAATAAATTGTGTCGTTCACGAGCAGATGACATTCCAAATCAGAGAAGCAAGATTAGGTGTTGCTGACGTACAGAATGAGAGTTGGTAGATAGGGGAAAAGGCCGGTTTATTTTTGCCAGAAACCTGTCTCGCGTCCGAACAGCTGGCAGACAGGTGAATCGTCGCGTCGTGTATTAAGTGCCCTGATGAGGAGTTTGCGGGTAAATTTTTGATGGCCATGCATGCTCGTCGTGAAAGACTGTGTTCACTATGTACGAGATAAACACTGACAACGTGGGATCATCGACAGAGATGGAGGGTAAGTTAAACATTGATTTGTAATTGTCTGTAGTGTATAAATTTCCGGAAGTAGGCCTAGTTGTTTGATCTTTGTTATTTTAAACATGGATAATGGAGAAATAATTTGTATCTCTTCTAGTACTAGTTCTACACTAGCTTGAAAATTCCAGCTCTAGGCTCATGACATGTGAGATTCGCTACTTACATGTCATGAGCCTAGAGCTGGAATTTTCAAGCTATATCTCTTCATGTTTTAAAATTAAAGTGTCTGTGTTTGTGAATTTATATAATGCCATGGTTGAGGGCGCTTGTGTAGTGTAGGGCCCCTCTTTAGTTTTGATCAAAATAGAGTCAAGGGTATTTTTTCTCATTCCAAAATGACTTTTTTAACCTAAAGCAGACTTCTCTTAGTTGCCATGCGAATCAATGTGGTTTTGCACGTTTACTGTGTGTCGCGGTGATCGCCATCTTTTATTTTCAAGTTGCGTTTTGTCGTCTTCATCGTCGCTTTACCACAAAATTTCCCTCAAAAACTAAAACCCTGCCCTTTATCTACGGCATACCCATGATACCTGTTGGTTTCTAATGTCGCTGACTAGTTTAGCAATTCCAATAACCTAAAAGTGGATTTTTGTTCCCTTATAACGGAACAGGGCCCTACACTACACAATCGCCAGTCCGAGCATAGAGCAAGTCCGAGTAATGCTTGGACCCTTTATTGCCTTTTTAACATTTGGACATGATCTGGCGATAGTAACTAAGTAAGGTCCAAGGCAATTGTGTGCTATATCGGCTAGTCTGAGGGAAAATGTTTACTTTAACAACCCTCCTATACTTATAACTATCACAGCCTATCAAAATCTCTAAACACCAACTCTGACAGTTTGTGTGTGTTTTAATCTGAAATTTGATAGGTTTTGATCTGTACAGCAGCTGGGTCGATTTTGGCCCTGAGAACAGGAGGGATTTATACCCCCCACCAAAATCGGTCAAGAACAGCAAAATATTGGAAAATAACTTGCCTTGGACCCTACTATCGCCAGATCATGTCCAAATGTTTAAAAAAGGCGACAAAGGGTCCAAGTGACTCGGACTACCTATCGGCTAGGAATTAATCAAATCTGTCTGAAGACCCAATAAAAACATCCGAATTCACCCTTAAAATGGCCACCAAAATACCAGATATGCCACCTGAGATACAAGTAGAGTTTCAACTCTCAGATGGAGGTAGTAATTAGGTTCACTTACAAAGTTGATGAAAAGTGAAATTTTTCGTTCAATTCCGGGGAGCACCCGCAGAGCATGTCATCTTGCACTTGACACTGTAGAGTTCAAATATCGTGACCCCAATTGACCTTGCGTGATGTCACAAGTTCCTGTGCGTGCACGCATAATGTGCCGCCAGGCTTATCGTATGCCGGCGACTGTTTCCTGAAAGGTACAATAGAGTGTGTGCAGTAGCCGACTTTGCATTCATTTTTCGCGGGCTATTAAATCAGTGTAAAAACGTTACATACCTTATACGTAAATGCTTGCCGTTCGGTTACACTTACACTTACAATTTTGTTCAAATCCTTTGTTATTCTTTGTCACTCTCATTACGGGATATTGAGATGGATGCTTTCATTACTGCCTTAAATCATGTCGGTTCCCCTGATATCGTACTTTTGGCATACATATCTTCAGAGAATGGCCGTCATGGAGATGGTACGAGTCGGGAAAACATTGCCTGCACACACCGGTTCTTCCTTGCTATTTTCTCATTTAAAAGCACTTCCCTTTTTCTTTACAAAAAGAACACAAGTTCTGGCCAGAAGATCCCTTGATCACGGCCCTGAACCTAATAAACTCCATCCCATTTGAACATAAAGGTTGCATGTATGATTAGGGTAATGGGTCAACTCGTACCCCTTAATTTACACCCAAGTCAACTTGTACTTGTACGTGTACATGTATGTGTACCTGAGTCAACTCGTACCTAAGTCAACTCGTACCCACAGTACCCTCTGGTTCGTTTTTCTTTTTTCTTTTTACAGATTAAAAACGGTAATAGGTAAAGCGTTCGTTTTTCCTTTTTCTTTTAAAACGGTAATTGATTGGACGCTGTCGCTATGTACACAGATCGAAAAGTCAATCATTATCAATTATCTAAAAGACGTTCGCACAGTTATCCATTGCCAGTCGTCCAGTTTCTGGAAAAAAAAGGAAAGATATCATTTAAGGTTCAAATATTAAAAAGACAATATATGAAAACTTATTAAATATTAAATCATCCACAGAGAGGGAAGTACAAGTTGACTCGGGTATGAGTTGACCGGGGTACGAGTTGACTCGGGTACGAGATGACCCAAAATCTATTATTTTTTTTAGCCCCCTCCTAATAAACACAATGCATTTGCAGTGCAACACGGTTCTGGATGGGACCAGCGCAGCATCCGTAGCTCATCAATAAACATAATATTTTCACTGACTTTTGGGCTTCCTATAATCCACTGCGTCACACATGTGGTTGTGTCAAATTCCAGGGTCTGATCCACCAGTTGCGTTTACACTCGAGCATTGCGGGGTCATATCTGGATCGAATCTTCCCCGAAAGGGGGATCGAGAAAGGTGGATCAGATCAGGATCAGACCCCGATCCACCTCGTGTTTACACTTGCGGTCGATCCCCCTTTGATCCTCCTTTTGCAGGATCTAGTGTAAACATGGTGTTGGAAACTTTCCCAAGGTTACAGACCATGCTACAGTGAGAAAAAAACAATCAAAATTCACTGTGCATACTAAATGTGCTGATAACACAAACACAAGTACTCCTCTGGAGGTCATTAGCCAAGATAAAACAAAAATGCCACCCAGGCAGCAATGAGTGGAGTGGTCCACAGTTCAGTTAATGTACTGATAATACCATGCAATTAACTACAAAACAAATGTTGGTTACATCTGGTTGTTTTTGTTGTTTTTCTCACTGTAGCATGGGCTGCAACCTTGGGAAAGTTTCCAAGGCAAGATCCAATAAATTTTGTATTTAAATTGATCAATATTTTTGCAGATATACATCATGTAACTCACTTCGAAGTTCGGAACATACTGCATTTTCCTTCAGTCGATCCATTTTGCATTCCCTCATGTTTTTATTCCTCCCTGGCTCTCTATTTTACCCCCCCCCCCAAAAAAAATGTAAAAAGAAATTAAAAAATAATGATGCTAAATTAGATGGGCTTTAATTAATGTTAAATCTCAGGCAGATGGGCAGACACACCAGGGGCCAGTTTCATGGCTCTGCTAACCACAGCTTTCCACGCTTACGATCACCATTTTGCGCTAACAGCACTAGCGGAAAAATTCTGTGCTAACCCTGTAAGCACAGAATCCTTAGTTACGGGATGTATGCATGCTAAGGAGCCAACAATTCTTAAGGAGTTTTGTGAGAAAAGAAGAAAAAAACAAACCAAAAAACAAAAAAGAAAGACGGCTTTAAACGAGGAAGCAGGAGGGGTTGATAAGCATGTGTCTTATGTAAATTTTGCTTTTATGTTGGCTGGCTTGCACTGGCACTGGCATCTGTGATATTTACCTATTAGATCAACTCCACTAATTTCATTTTATATATTATTTTGTCCTGTGTTTCGTTCACAGACCCAAAATTTGACCTCAGCTCAAGGCACAAAAACAACAACAATCCAGGCCACCTCAGCAAAGACGACATTGCCTCGGTCATCAAGGTAAAACCCCAGGCTAAGAAGATGTGGGAGCCAGACGTGAGAACACTAATCTCTACTAAGAAATGGCTGAGTACATACGGACTGAAGAAGAACCGTCTGACTGTTGACCAGATTCTGGCCACAGTTGGATTTAAGCACAGTGATGGTAAGTTTAACCTCTTGAATATGGATGACAGCCACAGCCATGATTTGAAAAAGACCACCTGGCTGGTTGTCATCTATTCCCACATTCCTGTGCATACTCAATCCATTCATGTTTCAACTACATGTATTGTTCTTAAATGGGAGTGTTTACGCTTGGCTGCCCAGCCCGTATTGGGAAACCAGCCCCCCATAGGGCTGTCCCGAATATCAAATATTTTGAATATTCGATCGTCAACCGAATATTCGAATACCTTTTTACCGGTTCGAATATTCGAATGTTATGGTGCTTAGCAGTGTCAAATGCCACTTTTTGTCGACGGTAGCTTTTTGTGGAGGGAGGTTTATTGTTCCTGTCTGTAAAAACCCTTGACACTTATAGAATAATTACCGCAAAAAGGCAGGCTTTAGTTTGGTTTCTTGTTATCATAACGTTTATGTACCCTTAATGATCTTGAGACAACAAGCACAGACAAAAGTCGATTGGGCGGTCAATAATATCGATCGCCGCACGTAAAACACCACCGTGCTTTGCGTGCAACTTTTTACCGGCGTGGCATGCAGTTGCAACTGACACATGAAAAAACTTGATCCGCGAGTATCGAATATTCAAATATTCGGTCAAACACAGTTTTAAATAATCAAATACTAAATTATTCGAAAATGAACACCCCTACCCCCCATCAATATCAGTCGAATACAAGGGGTTAATAGACACACACCAAGTAAAGATGTCATATCTACTGTGTTCACGACATTTGCTAAGGATGGAAAGAATACCCTGTTGTTGTGTATGGTTTCTCTGAAGAAATGTACATTTTATGGATACTTATAAAAGAAACCATTGTTGTTTTCTTAAGAGTTTGAAAAGGGTAATCTTGGTGTTTGTCGGGAAAAAAAGGGAAACTGATCCCAACTTGTGTACGTACACATGTACTGAAGTGCATGCCGCGATACCTCAGCATGTTGTTCCATCCCTACTTCCCATGTGGCTGCACAAATGCAACAAGAACTAGACATCTGGTACAGTGTTTGTGGACAAACACAGGGCTGTTTTGTTTTTTTGTGTAAAATTGTGATCAAAATGAAATTTCAAAAATTTCAAAAATCATAAACAAAATTGACGATGACGTCATCATGACATCATTTCAGATTTTGCATGCTAGTTACAGTTTCCACCTACCCACCAATTTTCATGACGATCGGACCTATCCTTATATGTGTTTTTAAAAAGCACATTTTTGATGATGTCATCATGACGTCACACATTTTTTTCCTTTTTAGGGCATATCTTTGAGACCTAGCAACGCTATAACTAAAAGAATTTTGAAAATATCTTGTTTTGTTTGCCAGATATATTTAAAAGAATTTTACGATTTCAAAATTTCACAAATTCATAACAAATCACGTGATGACGTCATCATGACGTCATTTCAGATTTGGCATGCTGGTGGCAGTATCTACCTACCCACCAATTTTCATGACGATCGGACCTATCCTTATATGTGTTTTAAAAAAGCGCATTTTTGATGATGTCATCATGACGTCACACATTTTCTCCCTTTTAGGGCATATCTTTGAGACATACCAAAGCTATAGCAAAAAGAATTTTGAAAATATCTTGTTTTGTTCGCTAGATATATTGAAAAGAATTTTACGATTTTTAAATTTCAAAAATTCATACAAAATCACGTGATGACGTCATCATGACCAAAAAGTTCGGGACACATTCTGAGCAGTTTGTCTAAGTGTCTGCCAAGTTTAAAGGCAATCGGGTGCACCAAAGTAGCCAAAGTGCCGGTAAGAAAGAAAACGTGCACAAATGCTATGGGAAAAAAAGTCTGAAAAGGAAGCACAAAAAAAAAAAAAAACTAGACATCTGGTACAGTGTTTGTGGACAAACACAGGGCTGTTTTGTTTTTTTGTGTAAAATTGTGATTAAAATGAAATTTCAAAAATGTCAAAAATCATCAATACAATTGACGATGACGTCATCATGACATCATTTCAGATTTTGCATGCTAGTGACAGTATCTACCTACCCACCAATTTTCATGACGATCGGACCTATCCTTATATGTGTTTAAAAAAAGCACATTTTTGATGATGTCATCATGACGTCACACATTTTCTTCCCTTTTAGGGCATATCTTTGAGACCTACCAAAGCTATAACAAAAAGAATTTTGAAACTATCTTGTTTTGTTTGCGAGATATATTTAAAAGAATTTTACGATTTCAAAATTTCAAAAATTCATAACAAATCACGTGATGACGTCATCATGACGTCATTTCAGATTTGGCATGCTGGTGGCAGTATCTACCTACCCACCAATTTTCATGACGATCGGACCTATCCTTATATGTGTTTTAAAAAAGCACATTTTTGATGATGTCATCATGACGTCACACACTTTTTTTCTTTTAGGGCATATCTTTGAGACATACCAAAGCTGTAACAAAAAGAATTTTGAAAATATCTTGTTTCGTTCGCTAGATATATTAAAAAGAATTTTACGATTTTGAAATTTCAAAAATTCATAAAAAATCACGTGATGACGTCATCATGACGTAAATGTTCGGCACACATTCTGAGCAGTTAGTCTAAGTGTCTGCCAAGTTTAAAGCCAATCGGGTGCACCTAAGTAGCCAAAGTGCCGGTAAGAAAGAAAACGTGTACAAATGCTATGGGAAAAAGTCTGAAAAGGAAAAAAAAAAAACTAGACATCTGGTACAGTGTTTGTGGACAAACACAGGGCTGTTTTGTTTTTTTGTGTAAAATTTTGTGATTAAAATGAAATTACAAAAATTTCAAAAATCATAAAAAAAATTGCTGATTACGTCATCATGACATCATTTCAGATTTTGCATGCTAGTGACAGTACCTACCTACCCACCAATTTTCATGACGATCGGACCTATCCTTATATGTATTTTTAAAAAGCACATTTTTGATGATGTCATCATGACGTCACACATTTTTTTCCTTTTTAGGGCATATCTTTGAGACCTACCAAAGCTATAACAAAAAGAATTTTGAAAATATCTTGTTTTGTTCGCCAGATATATTGAAAAGAATGTTACGATTTTCAAATTTTGAAAAATTCATAAAAAATCACGTGATGACGTCATCATGACGTCACTTTGGATTCAGCATCCTAGTGACAGTATCTACCTACCCACCAATTTTCATGACGATCGGACCTATCCTTATATGTGTTTTAAAAAAGCACATTTTTGATGATGTCATCATGACGTCACACATTTTTTTCCTTTTTAGGGCATATCTTTGAGACATACCAAAGCTATAACAAAAAGAATTTTGAAAATATCTTGTTTTGTTCGCTAGATATATTGAAAAGAATGTTACGATTTTCAAAATTCAAAAATTCATAAAAAATCACGTGATGACGTCATCATGACCAAAAAGTTCGGGACACATTCTGAGCAGTTTGTCTAAGTGTCTGCCAAGTTTAAAGCCAGTCGGGTGCACCAAAGTAGCCAAAGTGCCGGTAAGAAAGAAAACGTGCACAAATGCTATGGGCAAAAAGTCTGAAAAGGAAAAAAAAAAAAAAAAAAAAAAAAAGAAAAACTAGATGTATGGTGCAGTGTTTGTGGACAAACACAGGGCTGTTTTGTTTTTTTGTGTAAAATTATGTGATTTAAATGAAATTTCAAAAATGAAAAAAATTATAGAAAATTAGCCGATGACGTCATCGTGACGTCACATAAATTGTCATCTGACACATGCTGGCATAACTAAATACCACGTTTTAACTTAATCTGACTTGTACTTTTGTAGATATATGGCTTCAAAAAATGCACCTTTAAGATGACGTCACATGACATGTGATGACGTCATCATGACGTAAAAGTTCGGCGCACATTCTGAGCAGTTGGTGTAAGTGTCTGCCTACGACTTGTCTAACGACTTGAAAAAAAGACTAGAGATCAACTCTTTATAGACAGCATGCCACATGAAAGCCATGGTTTCTGTCCTTCCCAGAATTCCTTTGTGTTATATTGAATTTGGTCACAATTTTCAGATGCCTGTTATTTCTTAATACTTGAGTGAGCCACGATCACGAAATTGTTGAATTAGGTAGAGAAAAATTCAATGTATAAATTTTTTTAATCGGACCGACCCTTACATGCGTAAAAAAAAAAAAATTGATGACGTCATTATGACGTCACACAATTTTCGCCTTTTAGGGCATATCTTTGAGACATACCAAAAGCTGTATCAAAAAGAATTTTGAAAATATCTTGTTTTGTTTGCGAGATATATTTAAAAGAATGTTACGATTTCAAAATTTCAAAAATTCATAACAAATCACGTGATGACGTCATCATGACGTCACTTTGGATTTTGCATGCTAGTGCCAGTATCTACCTACCCACCAATTTTCATGACGATCGGACCTATCCTTATATGTGTTTTAAAAAAGCACATTTTTGATGATGTCATCATGACGTCACACATTTTTTTCCTTTTTAGGGCATATCTTTGAGACCTACCAAAGCTATAACAAAAAGAATTTTGAAAATATCTTGTTTTGTTTGCCAGATATATTTAAAAGAATGTTACGATTTTCAAAATTTCAAAAATTCATAACAAATCACGTGATGACGTCATCATGACGTCACTTTGGATTTTGCATCCTAGTGCCAGTATCTACCTACCCACCAATTTTCATGACGATCGGACCTATCCTTATATGTGTTTTAAAAAAGCACATTTTTGATGATGTCATCATGACGTCACACATTTTCTCCCTTTTAGGGCATATCTTTGAGACCTACCAAAGCTATAACAAAAAGAATTTTGAAAATATCTTGTTTCGTTCGCTAGATATATTGAAAAGAATGTTACGATTTTCAAAATTCAAAAATTCATAAAAAATCACGTGATGACGTCATCATGACCAAAAAGTTCGGGACACATTCTGAGCAGTTTGTCTAAGTGTCTGCCAAGTTTAAAGGCAATCGGGTGTACCAAAGTAGCCAAAGTGCCGGTAAGAAAGAAAACGTGTACAAATGCTATGGGCAAAAAAGTCTGAAAAGGAAGCACAAAAAAAACAAAAAAACTAGACATCTGGTACAGTGTTTGTGGACAAACACAGGGCTGTTTTGTTTTTTTGTGTAAAATTGTGATTAAAATAAAATTTCAAAAATTTCAAAAATCATAAAAAAGTTTACGATGACGTCATCATGACATCATTTCAGATTTTGCATGCTAGTTACAGTTTCTACCTACCCACCAATTTTCATGACGATCGGACCTATCCTTATATGTGTTTTTAAAAAGCACATTTTTGATGATGTCATCATGACGTCACACATTTTTTTCCTTTTTAGGGCATATCTTTGAGACATACCAAAGCTATAACAACAATAATTTTGAAAATATCTTGTTTTGTTTGCCAGATATATTTAAAAGAATGTTACGATTTCAAAATTTCAAAAATTCATAACAAATCACGTGATGACGTCATCATGACGTCACTTTGGATTTTGCATCCTAATACCAGTATCTACCTACCCACCAATTTTCATGACGATCGGACCTATCCTTATATGTGTTTTAAAAAAGCACATTTTTGATGATGTCATCATGACGTCACACATTTTTTTCCTTTTTAGGGCATATCTTTGAGACCTACCAAAGCTATAACAAAAAGAATTTTGAAAATATCTTGTTTTGTTTGCCAGATATATTTAAAAGAATGTTACGATTTTCAAAATTTCAAAAATTCATAACAAATCACGTGATGACGTCATCATGACGTCACTTTGGATTTTGCATCCTAGTGCCAGTATCTACCTACCCACCAATTTTCATGACGATCGGACCTATTCTTATATGTGTTTTAAAAAAGCACATTTTTGATGATGTCATCATGACGTCACACACTTTTTTCCTTTTTAGGGCATATCTTTGAGACCTACCAAAGCTGTAACAAAAAGAATTTTGAAAATATCTTGTTTTGTTCGCTAGATATATTGAAAAGAATTTTACGATTTTAAAATTTCAAAAATTCATAAAAAATCACGTGATGACGTCATCATGACCAAAAAGTTCGGGACACATTCTGAGCAGTTTGTCTAAGTGTCTGCCAAGTTTGAAGGCAATCGGCTGCACCAAAGTAGCCAAAGTGCCAGGTAGAAAGAAAACGTGTACAAATGCTATGGGCAAAAAAGTCTGAAAAGGAAAAAAAAAAAAAAGAAAAAAAAAAAAAAAAAAAGAAGAAAAAACTAGACATCTGGTGCAGTGTTTGTGGACAAACACAGGGCTGTTTTGTTTTTTTGTGTAAAATTATGTGATTTAAATGAAATTTCAAAAATGAAAAAAATCATAGAAAATTAGCCGATGACGTCATCATGACGTCACCATGACGTCACATACATTTTCATCTAACACATGCTGGCATAACTAAATACCACGTTTTAACTTAATGTGACTTGTACTTTTATAGATATATGGTTTCCAAAAATGCCCCTTTAAGATGACGTCACGTGACATGTGATGACGTCATCATGACCTAAAAGTTCGGCGCACATTCTGAGCAGTTTTTGTAAGTATCTGCCTACGACTTGTCTAACGACTTGAAAAAAAGACTAGAGATCAACTCTTTATAGACAGCATGCCACATGAAAGCCATGGTTTCTGTCCTTCCCAGAATTCCTTTGTGTTATATTTAATTTGGTCACAATTTTTTAGATGCCTGTTATTTCTTTATACTTGAGTGAGCCACGATCACGAAATTGTTGAATTAGGTAGAGAAAAATTCAATGTATAAATTCTTAATCGGAACGACCCTTACATGCGTAAAAAAAATAAATTTGATGACGTCATTATGACGTCACACAATTTTCGCCTTTTAGGGCATATCTTTGAGACATACCAAAAGCTGTATCAAAAAGAATTTTGAAAATCTCTTGTTTTGTTTGCGAGATATATTTAAAAGAATGTTACGATTTCAAAATTTCAAAAATTCATAACAAATCACATGATGATGTCATTATAACGTCACTTTGGATTTTGCATCCTAGTACCAGTATCTACCTACCCACCAATTTTCATGACGATCGGACCTATCCTTATATGTGTTTTAAAAAAGCACATTTTTAATGATGTCATCATGACGTCACACATTTTTTTCCTTTTTAGGGCATATCTTTGAGACCTACCAAAGCTGTAACAAAAAGAATTTTGAAAATATCTTGTTTTGTTCGCTAGATATATTGAAAAGAATTTTACGAATTTAAAATTTCAAAAATTCATAAAAAATCACGTGATGACGTCATCATGACCAAAAAGTTCGGCACACATTCTGAGCAGTTTGTCTAAGTGTCTGCCAAGTTTAAAGGCAATCGGGTGCACCAAAGTAGCCAAAGTGCCGGTAAGAAAGAAAACGTGCACAAATGCTATGAGGCAAAAAGTCTGAAAAGGAAAAAAAAAAAAAAAAACTAGACATCTGGTGCAGTGTTTGTGGACAAACACAGGGCTGTTTTGTTTTTTTGTGTAAAATTATGTGATTTAAATGAAATTTCAAAAATGAAAAAAATCATAGAAAATTAGCCGATGACGTCATCATGACGTCACCATGACGTCACATACATTTTCATCTAACACATGCTGGCATAACTAAATACCACGTTTAAACTTAATCTGACTTGTACTTTTGTAGATATATGGTTTCCAAAAATGCCCCTTTAAGATGACGTCACGTGACATGTGATGACGTCATCATGACGTAAAAGTTCGGCGCACATTCTGAGCAGTTGGTGTAAGTGTCTGCCTACGACTTGTCTAACGACTTGAAAAAAAGACTAGAGATCAACTCTTTATAGACAGCATGCCACATGAAAGCCATGGTTTCTGTCCTTCCCAGAATTCCTTTGTGTTATATTGAATTTGGTCACAATTTTCAGATGCCTGTTATTTCTTAATACTTGAGTGAGCCACGATCACGAAATTGTTGAATTAGGTAGAGAAAAATTCAATGTATACATTTTTTTAATCGGACCGACCCTTACATGCGTAAAAAGAAAAAAATTGATGATGTCATTATGACGTCACACAATTTTCGCCTTTTAGGGCATATCTTTGAGACATACCAAAAGCTGTATCAAAAAGAATTTTGAAAATATCTTGTTTTGTTTGCGAGATATATTTAAAAGAATTTTACGATTTCAAAATTTCAAAAATTCATAACAAATCACGTGATGACGTCATCATGACGTCACTTTGGATTTTGCATCCTAGTACCAGTATCTACCTACCCACCAATTTTCATGACGATCGGACCTATCCTTATATGTGTTTTAAAAAAGCACATTTTTGATGATGTCATCATGACGTCACACATTTTTTTCCTTTTTAGGGCATATCTTTGAGACCTACCAAAGCTATAACAAAAAGAATTTTGAAAATATCTTGTTTTGTTTGCCAGATATATTTAAAAGAATGTTACGATTTTCAAAATTTCAAAAATTCATAACAAATCACGTGATGACGTCATCATGACGTCACTTTGGATTTTGCATCCTAGTGCCAGTATCTACCTACCCACCAATTTTCATGACGATCGGACCTATTCTTATATGTGTTTTAAAAAAGCACATTTTTGATGATGTCATCATGACGTCACACACTTTTTTCCTTTTTAGGGCATATCTTTGAGACCTACCAAAGCTGTAACAAAAAGAATTTTGAAAATATCTTGTTTTGTTCGCTAGATATATTGAAAAGAATTTTACGATTTTAAAATTTCAAAAATTCATAAAAAATCACGTGATGACGTCATCATGACCAAAAAGTTCGGCACACATTCTGAGCAGTTTGTCTAAGTGTCTGCCAAGTTTAAAGGCAATCGGGTGCACCAAAGTAGCCAAAGTGCCGGTAAGAAAGAAAACGTGCACAAATGCTATGGGAAAAAGTCTGAAAAGGAAAAAAAAAAAAAAAAATTGACGATGACGTCATCATGACATCATTTCAGATTTTGCATGCTAGTGACAGTATCTACCTACCCACTACTTTTCATGACGATCGGACCTATCCTTATTTGTGTTTAAAAAAGCACATTTTGGATGACGTCATCATGACGTCACACATTTGTTTCCCTTTTAGGGCATATCTTTGAGACCTACCAAAGCTATAACAAAAAGAATTTTGAAACTATCTTGTTTTGTTTGCGAGATATATTTAAAAGAATGTTACGATTTCAAAATTTCTAAAATTCATAACAAATCACGTGATGATGTCATCATGACGTCACTTTGGATTTGGCATCCTAGTGCCAGTATCTACCTACCCACCAATTTTCATGACGATCGGACCTATCCTTATATGTGTTTTAAAAAAGCACATTTGTGATGATGTCATCATGACGTCACACATTTTTTTCCTTTTTAGGGCATATCTTTGAGTCCTACCAAAGCTGTAACAAAAAGAATTTTGAAAATATCTTGTTTTGTTCGCTAGATATATTGAAAAGAATTTTACGATTTTAAAATTTCAAAAATTCATAAAAAATCACGTGATGACGTCATCATGACCAAAAAGTTCGGCACACATTCTGAGCAGTTTGTCTAAGTGTCTGCCAAGTTTAAAGGCAATCGGGTGCACCAAAGTAGCCAAAGTGCCGGTAAGAAAGAAAACGTGCACAAATGCTATGGGAAAAAGTCTGAAAAGGAAAAAAAAAAAAAAAAAAAAAAAAAAAAAAGAAACTAGACATCTGGTGCAGTGTTTGTGGACAAACACAGGGCTGTTTTGTTTTTTTGTGTAAAATTATGTGATTTAAATGAAATTTCAAAAATGAAAAAAATCATAGAAAATGTGCCGATGACGTCATCATGACGTCACCATGACGTCACATACATTTTCATCTAACACATGCTGGCATAACTAAATACCACGTTTTAACTTAATGTGACTTGTTGTACTTTTGTAGATATATGGTTTCCAAAAATGCCCCTTTAAGATGACGTCACGTGACATGTGATGACGTCATCATGACCTAAAAGTTCGGCGCACATTCTGAGCAGTTGGTGTAAATATCTGCCTACGACTTGTCTAACGACTTGTAAAAAAGACTAGAGATCAACTCTTTATAGACAGCATGCCACATGAAAGCCTTGGTTTCTGTCCTTCCCAGAATTCCTTTGTGTTATATTGAATTTGGTCACAATTTTCAGATGCCTGTTATTTCTTAATACTTGAGTGAGCCACGATCACGAAATTGTTGAATTCGGTGGAGAAAAATTCAATGTATAAATTTTTTTAATCGGACCGACCCTTACATGCGTAAAAAGAAAAAAATTGATGACGTCATTATGACGTCACACAATTTTCGCCTTTTAGGGCATATCTTTGAGACATACCAAAAGCTGTATCAAAAAGAATTTTGAAAATATCTTGTTTTGTTTGCGAGATATATTTAAAAGAATGTTACGATTTCAAATTTCAAAAATTCATAACAAATCACGTGATGACGTCATCATGACGTCACTTTGGATTTTGCATGCTGGTGCCAGTATCTACCTACCCACCAATTTTCATGACGATCGGACCTATCCTTATATGTGTTTTAAAAAAGCACATTTTTGATGATGTCATCATGACGTCACACATTTTTTTCCTTTTTAGGGCATATCTTTGAGACCTACCAAAGCTATAACAAAAAGAATTTTGAAAATATCTTGTTTTGTTTGCCAGATATATTTAAAAGAATGTTACGATTTTCAAAATTTCAAAAATTCATAACAAATCACGTGATGACGTCATCATGACGTCACTTTGGATTTTGCATTCTAGTGCCAGTATCTACCTACCCACCAATTTTCATGACGATCGGACATATCCTTATATGTGTTTTAAAAAAGCACATTTTTGATGATGTCATCATGACGTCACACATTTTCTCCCTTTTAGGGCATATCTTTGAGACATACCAAAGCTATAACAAAAAGAATTTTGAAAATATCTTGTTTTGTTCGCTAGATATATTGAAAAGAATGTTACGATTTTAAAATTTCAAAAATTCATAACAAATCACGTGATGACGTCATCATGACCAAAAAGTTCGGGACACATTCTGAGCAGTTTGTCTAAGTGTCTGCCAAGTTTAAAGGCAATCGGGTGCACCAAAGTAGCCAAAGTGCCGGTAAGAAAGAAAACGTGTACAAATGCTATGGGCAAAAAAGTCTGAAAAGGAAGCACAAAAAAAAAAAGAAACTAGAGGCATGAGGTTGGTGTTTGTGGACAAACACAGGGCTGTTTCGTTTTTTTTTTTTAGTTTGGATGTGAAATGTGAATACAACAATTAAAGTTTGTCAAACAATCGCACTACTGCCACTTTTCTTTGTTAATTTTGAAATTAATTAAAGTTGTTTGTAATAGTGACATGTGATGACGTCATCATAAAGTCACATAAATTTTCATCTATAAACTTGCTGACCTACCTAGATATAACTTTTCAACTTAATCGGACTTGTACTTTTGTATATATATGGCTTCAAAAACTGGCTCTTTAAGATGACGTCACGTGACATGTGATGAAGTCATAATGTCATGTCAATTTTCATCTATAACCTGCAGACCTGCCTGGATATTACATTTCAACTTAATCGAACTTGTACTTTTGTTTATATGTGGCTTCAAAAACTGCCCCTTTAAGATGACGTCACGTAACATGTGATGACAACATGATAATGTCATGTCAATTTTCAACTATAGACCTATTGGGCTACCTAGATATTACTTTATAACTTAATTGGACTTGTACTTCTGTAGATATGGACCTTCAAAAACTGCCCCTTTAAGATGACGTCACGTGACATGTTCTGACTTATAATCATAACGTCATGTAAATTTCCATCTATAACACCCGGTGGCATACCTAGATATCACGTTCCAACTTAATCGGACTCGTACTTTTGTAGATATATGGCTTCGAAAAATGCCCCTTTAAGATGACGTCACGTGACATGTGATGACGTCATCATGACATAAAATTCGGCACACATTGTGAGCAGTTGGGGTAAGTGTCTGTCAAGTTTAAAAGTAGCCAAAGTGTCCGGTAAGAAAGAAAACCTTAACAAATGCTATGGGCAATAGTCTAGCGACTTGAAAAAAGACTACAAATCAACCCTTTTTATAAACAGCATGCACATTTGAGCCATGGTTATCTGCCCTTCCCAGAATTCCTTTGTGTTATATTGAATTTGGTCTAAATTTTGAAATGGCTGTTATTTCTTACTTGAGTGAGCCACGATCATGACATTTTGGAATTAGGGAGAGGAAAATTCAATATATACATTTTTGTAATCGGATTGACCCTGACATGCGTTAAAAAAAAAACACATTTTTGATGACGTCATCATGACGTCACACAATTTTCGCCTTTTAGGGCATATCTTTGAGACATACCAAAGCTATCACAAAAAGAATTTTGAAAATATCTTGTTTTGTTCGCTAGATATATTGAAACAAATGTTACGATTTTCAAAATTCAAAAATTCATAAAAAATCACGTGATGACGTCATCATGACGTAAAAGTTCGGCACACATTCTGAGCAGTTGCTTTAAGTGTTTGCTAAGTTTAAAGACAATCGGCTGCATAAAAGTAGCCAAAGTGCCGGTAAAAAGGAAAACGTGTACAAATGCTATGGGCAATAGTCTGAAAGAGAAAAAGAAAAAAAAAAGAAAAAAAAAAAAATCTTAACGAAAACAAAGGCTGTTTCGGAAAACTTCCGAAACAGCCAAAAAAAAAAAAGAAAAAAAAAAAAATCTTAACGAAAACAAGGGCTGTTTTGGAAAAGTTTCCAAAACAGCCAAAAAAAAAAAATCTTAACGAAAACAAGGGCTGTTTTGGAAAAGTTTCCAAAACAGCCAAAAAAAGAAACTAGATGTATGGTGCAGTGTTTGTGGACAAACACAGGGCTGTTTTGTTTTTTTGTGTAAAATTATGTGATTTAAATGAACTTTCAAAAATGAAAAAAATTATAGAAAATTAGCCGATGACGTCATCATGACGTCACATAAATTTTAATCTAACACATGCTGGCATAACTAAATACCACGTTTAAACTTAATCTGACTTGTACTTTTGTAGATATATGGTTTCCAAAAATGCCCCTTTAAGATGACGTCACGTGACATGTGATGACGTCATCATGACGTAAAAGTTCGGCGCACATTCTGAGCAGTTGGTGTAAGTGTCTGCCTACGACTTGTCTAACGACTTGAAAAAAAGACTAGAGATCAACTCTTTATAGACAGCATGCCACATGAAAGCCATGGTTTCTGTCCTTCCCAGAATTCCTTTGTGTTATATTGAATTTGGTCACAATTTTCAGATGCCTGTTATTTCTTAATACTTGAGTGAGCCACGATCACGAAATTGTTGAATTAGGTAGAGAAAAATTCAATGTATACATTTTTTTAATCGGACCGACCCTTACATGCGTAAAAAGAAAAAAATTGATGATGTCATTATGACGTCACACAATTTTCGCCTTTTAGGGCATATCTTTGAGACATACCAAAAGCTGTATCAAAAAGAATTTTGAAAATATCTTGTTTTGTTTGCGAGATATATTTAAAAGAATTTTACGATTTCAAAATTTCAAAAATTCATAACAAATCACGTGATGACGTCATCATGACGTCACTTTGGATTTTGCATCCTAGTACCAGTATCTACCTACCCACCAATTTTCATGACGATCGGACCTATCCTTATATGTGTTTTAAAAAAGCACATTTTTGATGATGTCATCATGACGTCACACATTTTTTTCCTTTTTAGGGCATATCTTTGAGACCTACCAAAGCTATAACAAAAAGAATTTTGAAAATATCTTGTTTTGTTTGCCAGATATATTTAAAAGAATGTTACGATTTTCAAAATTTCAAAAATTCATAACAAATCACGTGATGACGTCATCATGACGTCACTTTGGATTTTGCATCCTAGTGCCAGTATCTACCTACCCACCAATTTTCATGACGATCGGACCTATTCTTATATGTGTTTTAAAAAAGCACATTTTTGATGATGTCATCATGACGTCACACACTTTTTTCCTTTTTAGGGCATATCTTTGAGACCTACCAAAGCTGTAACAAAAAGAATTTTGAAAATATCTTGTTTTGTTCGCTAGATATATTGAAAAGAATTTTACGATTTTAAAATTTCAAAAATTCATAAAAAATCACGTGATGACGTCATCATGACCAAAAAGTTCGGCACACATTCTGAGCAGTTTGTCTAAGTGTCTGCCAAGTTTAAAGGCAATCGGGTGCACCAAAGTAGCCAAAGTGCCGGTAAGAAAGAAAACGTGCACAAATGCTATGGGAAAAAGTCTGAAAAGGAAAAAAAAAAAAAAAAATTGACGATGACGTCATCATGACATCATTTCAGATTTTGCATGCTAGTGACAGTATCTACCTACCCACTACTTTTCATGACGATCGGACCTATCCTTATTTGTGTTTAAAAAAGCACATTTTGGATGACGTCATCATGACGTCACACATTTGTTTCCCTTTTAGGGCATATCTTTGAGACCTACCAAAGCTATAACAAAAAGAATTTTGAAACTATCTTGTTTTGTTTGCGAGATATATTTAAAAGAATGTTACGATTTCAAAATTTCTAAAATTCATAACAAATCACGTGATGATGTCATCATGACGTCACTTTGGATTTGGCATCCTAGTGCCAGTATCTACCTACCCACCAATTTTCATGACGATCGGACCTATCCTTATATGTGTTTTAAAAAAGCACATTTGTGATGATGTCATCATGACGTCACACATTTTTTTCCTTTTTAGGGCATATCTTTGAGACCTACCAAAGCTATAACAAAAAGAATTTTGAAAATATCTTGTTTTGTTTGCCAGATATATTTAAAAGAATGTTACGATTTTCAAAATTTCAAAAATTCATAACAAATCACGTGATGACGTCATCATGACGTCACTTTGGATTTTGCATCCTAGTGCAAGTATCTACCTACCCACCAATTTTCATGACGATCGGACCTATCCTTATATGTGTTTTAAAAAAGCACATTTTTGATGATGTCATCATGACGTCACACAATTTTTACTTTTTATGGCATATCTTTAACACATACCAAAGCTATAGCAAAAAGAATTTTGAAAATATCTTGTTTTGTTCGCTAGATATATTGAAAAGAATGTTACGATTTTCAAAATTCAAAAATTCATAAAAAATCACGTGATGACGTCATCATGACCAAAAAGTTCGGGACACATTCTGAGCAGTTTGTCTAAGTGTCTGCCAAGTTTAAAGGAAATCGGGTGCACCAAAGTAGCCAAAGTGCCGGTAAGAAAGAAAACGTGCACAAATGCTATGGGCAAAAAGTCTGAAAAGGAAAAAAAAAAAAAAAAAACTAGAGGCATGAGGTTGGTGTTTGTGGACAAACACAGGGCTGTTTCGTTTTTTTTTTTTAGTTTGGATGTGAAATGTGAATACAACAATTAAAGTTTGTCAAACAATCGCACTACTGCCACTTTTCTTTGTTAATTTTGAAATTAATTAAAGTTGTTTGTAATAGTGACATGTGATGACGTCATCATAAAGTCACATAAATTTTCATCTATAAACTTGCTGACCTACCTAGATATAACTTTTCAACTTTATCGGACTTGTACTTTTGTATATATATGGCTTCAAAAACTGGCTCTTTAAGATGACGTCACGTGACATGTGATGAAGTCATAATGTCATGTCAATTTTCATCTATAACCTGCAGACCTGCCTGGATATTACATTTCAACTTAATCGAACTTGTACTTTTGTTTATATGTGGCTTCAAAAACTGCCCCTTTAAGATGACGTCACGTAACATGTGATGACAACATGATAATGTCATGTCAATTTTCAACTATAGACCTATTGGGCTACCTAGATATTACTTTATAACTTAATTGGACTTGTACTTCTGTAGATATGGACCTTCAAAAACTGCCCCTTTAAGATGACGTCACGTGACATGTTCTGACTTATAATCATAACGTCATGTAAATTTTCATCTATAACACCCGGTGGCATACCTAGATATCACGTTCCAACTTAATCGGACTCGTACTTTTGTAGATATATGGCTTCGAAAAATGCCCCTTTAAGATGACGTCACGTGACATGTGATGACGTCATCATGACATAAAATTCGGCACACATTGTGAGCAGTTGGGGTAAGTGTCTGTCAAGTTTAAAAGTAGCCAAAGTGGCCGGTAAGAAAGAAAACGTTTACAAATGCTATGGGCAATAGTCTAGCGACTTGAAAAAAGACTACAAATCAACCCTTTTTATAAACAGCATGCACATTTGAGCCATGGTTATCTGCCCTTCCCAGAATTCCTTTGTGTTATATTGAATTTGGTCTAAATTTTGAAATGGCTGTTATTTCTTACTTGAGTGAGCCACGATCATGACATTTTGGAATTAGGGAGAGGAAAATTCAATATATACATTTTTGTAATCGGATTGACCCTTACATGCGTAAAAAAAAAAACACATTTTTGATGACGTCATCATGACGTCACACAATTTTCGCCTTTTAGGGCATATCTTTGAGACATACCAAAGCTATCACAAAAAGAATTTTGAAAATATCTTGTTTTGTTCGCTAGATATATTGAAACAAATGTTACGATTTTCAAAATTCAAAAATTCATAAAAAATCACGTGATGACGTCATCATGACGTAAAAGTTCGGCACACATTCTGAGCAGTTGCTTTAAGTGTTTGCTAAGTTTAAAGACAATCGGCTGCATAAAAGTAGCCAAAGTGCCGGTAAAAAGGAAAACGTGTACAAATGCTATGGGCAATAGTCTGAAAGAGAAAAAGAAAAAAAAAAGAAAAACTAGAGGCATGAGGTTGGTGTTTGTGGACAAACACAGGGCTGTTTCGTTTTTTTTTTTTAGTTTGGATGTGAAATGTGAATACAACAATTAAAGTTTGTCAAACAATCGCACTACTGCCACTTTTCTTTGTTAATTTTGAAATTAATTAAAGTTGTTTGTAATAGTGACATGTGATGACGTCATCATAAAGTCACATAAATTTTCATCTATAAACTTGCTGACCTACCTAGATATAACTTTTCAACTTTATCGGACTTGTACTTTTGTATATATATGGCTTCAAAAACTGGCTCTTTAAGATGACGTCACGTGACATGTGATGAAGTCATAATGTCATGTCAATTTTCATCTATAACCTGCAGACCTGCCTGGATATTACATTTCAACTTAATCGAACTTGTACTTTTGTTTATATGTGGCTTCAAAAACTGCCCCTTTAAGATGACGTCACGTAACATGTGATGACAACTTTCAACTATAGACCTATTGGGCTACCTAGATATTACTTTATAACTTAATTGGACTTGTACTTCTGTAGATATGGACCTTCAAAAACTGCCCCTTTAAGATGACGTCACGTGACATGTTCTGACTTATAATCATAACGTCATGTAAATTTTCATCTATAACACCCGGTGGCATACCTAGATATCACGTTCCAACTTAATCGGACTCGTACTTTTGTAGATATATGGCTTCGAAAAATGCCCCTTTAAGATGACGTCACGTGACATGTGATGACGTCATCATGACATAAAATTCGGCACACATTGTGAGCAGTTGGGGTAAGTGTCTGTCAAGTTTAAAAGTAGCCAAAGTGGCCGGTAAGAAAGAAAACGTTTACAAATGCTATGGGCAATAGTCTAGCGACTTGAAAAAAGACTACAAATCAACCCTTTTTATAAACAGCATGCACATTTGAGCCATGGTTATCTGCCCTTCCCAGAATTCCTTTGTGTTATATTGAATTTGGTCTAAATTTTGAAATGGCTGTTATTTCTTACTTGAGTGAGCCACGATCATGACATTTTGGAATTAGGGAGAGGAAAATTCAATATATACATTTTTGTAATCGGATTGACCCTTACATGCGTTAAAAAAAAAACACATTTTTGATGACGTCATCATGACGTCACACAATTTTCGCCTTTTAGGGCATATCTTTGAGACATACCAAAGCTATCACAAAAAGAATTTTGAAAATATCTTGTTTTGTTCGCTAGATATATTGAAACAAATGTTACGATTTTCAAAATTCAAAAATTCATAAAAAATCACGTGATGACGTCATCATGACGTAAAAGTTCGGCACACATTCTGAGCAGTTGCTTTAAGTGTTTGCTAAGTTTAAAGACAATCGGCTGCATAAAAGTAGCCAAAGTGCCGGTAAAAAGGAAAACGTGTACAAATGCTATGGGCAATAGTCTGAAAGAGAAAAAGAAAAAAAAAAGAAAAAAAAAAAAATCTTAACGAAAACAAAGGCTGTTTCGGAAAACTTCCGAAACAGCCAAAAAAAAAATCTTAACGAAAACAAAGGCTGTTTCGGAAAACTTCCGAAACAGCCAAAAAAAAAAAAAAAAAAGAAAAAAAAAAAAATCTTAACGAAAACAAGGGCTGTTTTGGAAAAGTTTCCAAAACAGCCAAAAAAAAATCTTAACGAAAACAAGGGCTGTTTTGGAAAAGTTTCCAAAACAGCCAAAAAAAAAAAAAAGAAAAAGAAAAAAAAAAAAATCTTAACGAAAACAAGGGCTGTTTTGGAAAAGTTTCCAAAACAGCCAAAAAAAAAATCTTAACGAAAACAAGGGCTGTTTTGGAAAAGTTTCCAAAACAGCCAAAAAAAAAAGAAAAAAAAAAAAATCTTAACGAAAACAAGGGCTGTTTTGGAAAAGTTTCCAAAACAGCCAAAAAAAAAAAAAAAAAAAAAAAAAAAAAAAATCTTAACGAAAACAAGGGCTGTTTTGGAAAAGTTTCCAAAACAGCCAATTATCCAGTGCTGTGGGTTCACGTGCACATCCAGTGACATTGGTATCGATCTTGTACAGCAGACATTGCTGTGAAATAATCGTTTAATTGCAACAATTGTACATCCTGGTATTTATTGAACGCTTTTTACTGGAGCAGTGATGTACATGTAATACATACGTGTATGGAGATATTTTTTGGGATAAATTTCGGACAACTGCTGACAATTTGTTTTAGAGTGAACAAATAAAGCATGATTTAAACTCGCGACCTCCGGAATACCATGCCAGTGCTCTACCAACTGAGCTATTGGCGGTCTCCCAAATTATCAGAGTCTTTAGTTTGAGGGCGCAAGAAGTCTCCCATAATGCCGTATAGCCAGGGATCATGCCCCAATACAAAATGGAAAGCGACATGGTGGGAATCACTCAATGAGGATGATTTTTTAACTTATCATCAACTGAACCACAAGGGAAACTGATTAGGTAATTTGAATGAATTTTCACACAGTTGCAGTTAATTTTCGTTCAGATTTTACAACGGTTGACTGCGACAGCTGCTAAAATGATTAAAGGTCATTAGATAAGATTTATCATCATATATTAGGGCAATATTATCTTTGCACATTATACATACTTTGTGCCTTGTGTATGTGGTCATCAAGGTTAATTTTGTTTCCTGAGCTGTTTAAAAAAAATAGCAGTGTTTTTCGTATGAAATAAATATAGAAGGTTTTAATTAACGAGGGAGCTGGCCATTGTAGGTTTTTTTTCAGATATGCTTGTAGAATGTAATTCATTGACTTACACATGTACATTTGTACATAAAATGTTCTGTATTAAAAATGTGCTAAAAGGTTCTCATTTAAATGTAAAATGGCTTTGAATGCAAACAGTGCTTGAATTTTTCCTGCATTCAAAATTGAAGCTCAATCTGACATGAGCATTTGTCATTCATAGTCTGAGGACTCTGCAGGACATGCATGTACATACACAATGTAGCCTACAAACTATACATTTTCATTGTTCAGAAAATGTAAGATAGCAGGGCAGTTGAAATCTTGTTTATTCTTGTGAGGCTCAGCATATATGTCATTCTTTGTGTATTTTTATAGAATTCAAAGAAAAGGGGAACTCTGTTAAATGAGCATGCACTATGGAGGGCACAGACTACATACAATGAAAATGATTTTGTTTGAACCAATCCACAGTATTCAATCCACAGTATTCTTTAGTTTCCTTGCCTGTGAACAGGACACAGCTTCAACACCTTTAGGGACTGGGAGCTGTGTGGAGGCCTCAAATTGGTCTGTCCGTGGATCCGGTTTGCCATCTAGTTCCTTTTCAATGGCAGTACCCCCCAGTTCTATTGTTACTGTGGATTCCAAAGATTATATTTCAAATCCCAGACTAGTGTCATGGCAACAGTACACAAAAAACCCAGCCTATAGAATTTGAAGGACAGGAGATCACAACACACTGACATACATACATGTACATGTACATGTACATGTACAATGCCTAATGCATGAACATGTCATGCAAGCTGTAAACAGATTTCTATGACAAAAGTTGGCAAAGAAATGTAATTGTAAAACAATTTTCAGTGTTAAAAACAAAGACTTTGAGCTGACTCTTATGTAGCATTCTGTCGGATATGACCTTGCATTCGTAGCAACAGCTACACATGTACAGTATGTACATTGTACATGTACATACTTCATCAGATGCTATGAAGAGAGACAACCACACATAGTACTCTTCAAAGTCAGTTAATATGTGGGAATATTCAAATTCTAGCTGGATTCTTCCACCAAAAGCTGAACAATTCTTATTAGGTTTCTATTTTTTTCCAAATCTCTTTTTTTTTACCGGTATAGAGCCTTATACATAGTACATGCAAGCCGGTACAGTGTACTGGCTTTTCATATAATTTTCATGGGTTCATCACCCATGTCTGTTATGCCAAGAACTCGTCTGAAAAGCTTGGGAGGGGGAGGGGGGGGGGGGGGGGGAGAGGAGGTCCCCTTCCAATTTTTCATGTATAGCCAATATTGTATGTCATTGCTGTAAGACGTTATTGCATAGAACTGAGTTGAACATTACCTACATGTACATGTGTACATGTGCAATTCTTTACATTTGGAAAAAAACTGTTTCTCTTACATTTGGTGATAATTAAGGCCAGTTCATTTTTACCTCACCTGAATGCAAAAGTGAAGCAAGTTTCATGATGTCAACAATAAAAGACTTCAATGTGACGCTTACTGTCCCTCTGTAAAAAAATTGCTTTGCTCTAAAAATGTGAATAAAAAAATAAAAAGTATCCGAAGGAACTTATTTTATTGGATGTCCCATCTGAATGCGGGTTGATATTGTCACGTTGAGCTGCCTTCCTGTTTGTATGATATCCCATGTCTCCATGACGCTGGTAGTGTCACTGTTGTAGAAACGCATGACACAATATCTTTAATAAAATCTATGGTTCGATAATTAGTTTTCATAGTTCATGGCAGTGTAAACAAATCTATAGCTTGTAACTAGGTTGTAACCAGGTGCCTTGTTAATGATTTGAACCTTACTCTCAATGTACCACCTTTGTACTCAGATATACTCATTTCCTGAAGAGATTTTATCGTCATTGATAGCTTGTAATGTATTGTCGGCTAACTTGTCTTTTCTGAACAAACAGGTGCTGGCCCACTTCAAATAGAACTGGAGATCTCATTATAATTGTGAATGGATTTTTATTTGAAATTAGTCTCATCCAGAGGACAGGCAAAAATAGTTTTGGACCGGCAGATTTTACTTGTAGAAAATACACAAACTACCCTTTTTTGTACATTAATCTCTAACCTTGGTTAATAAAATGTCAATATCTCCTCCCATAATCGTGGGTAAAATGGTTTTAAAAGAAGGCTCGGAATACAGCAGAGGGGTACATGACTGGCTGGGAGTGGACAAGCATTGCAATGTAGTTTTGTAATCTTCACTGGGATTGGACAGGTGGATATTTAATCCTAGACAAAACCCTGATTGAATCAGGCCATAATTTGAAGAGGATGGAACTTTTTAACAGAGATAAGTTGTGGCATGAAAAGAAAAACGTAATATTAATGAATACAAATGTTTGTTGTGTTAGTTTCTCATATATTCAGTTCCTCCGGAAAATGTGTTAAGTATTGCTATATTATTTCCTAAATATTTCCTAAATAATACTATCTGATTCAATGATAGTTAAGAAGTACATATATGTACATGTACAAATACATGTATGTAGTTTGGTGTACGAGTACGGTAGGCCAGGCAGTTTATAGGCAACTTTCAAACATATCTTCAACTGTATCATAATACAAGTACATTTGTATTTGTATCAAATTTGAAAAATGTATATATGCTGTCTTTTCTTCCTCTTAAAATTTTATTGATGGTTTCACTGAGATTTCTCTTTAGCCACGCAAGATAATTTTTTCTGATGTGTACATTGAATAATTGTTTTAATAAAAGGTTGGAATTTACAATAGAGGATTTTTTTTTTACCTTCAGATTATGACCGAGCCTTGAAGAAACCAGTTTGCTCACGGTACGGAGAAGGACTATTTACAAGATATCCTGCACGGAATGGAAAAGTCTATAATGTGAACGTGAGTTTACTACCTAAACCCTATTAAGGGGTGTACATTTACGGGTAGTACAGGAATCGGGTACCCGATTGAAAAAAGCACAGATACCGGGGTCCCCGTTAAAGAAAGCCAATCCCACCAATCTAGGAAATTTGCTGCTCATATCGTTTGTAAAGGTTCGCACGTTAATATTGCCACATTGGTGCATTAGATGCAAGTGTGTACAGTGAGCGCTAGAGCTTTAGGGTATAAATTGCATTTTTGTAAGCGCCATAAACGTTAGTCTGTTTGGTTTTTCATGAAACTTGGTTTTCATTTTGAAAATTCCCACAAATGACATCCAAAAACTTTCTTTTTCATTGTCTGAGAAATTAATAAGTAATATGTTAATTCGGTTACGGGTTCTCAATTCCATAATCTGAAACCGGCTCCATTAGTGGTCGGGTACACACCTGTGACCCTATTTACTAAATTTTCCAAATTAAATAGCAAATATGGAAGCCAAAATGTGTCCTAGTGTGCTTACTTAAACTGGTACAAAAATGTACTCATCATATACATGTAGTACAGAAATTTGATATGCTTTTTTGTTTACTTCCTTACTGATACAATATTGAATAGCTCTTTCATCTTGTACTTAACCCTCCTACTATTATAGCTATCATAGCCTATCAAAAATCTACCCACTGACTCTCACAGCTTGTGTGTGTGTTTCAACCTGTCACTTGAAAGGTTTTGGTATATACACACAATGTACATGTACATGTACATGTAGGGTAGTCAGCTCCATTTTGGCACCGAGAGAGGGAGGGTTAATTGAGCTTTTAAAATATGAATATTATGTTGCCTTAGCAACATAAGTCATATCCAAGACACAATTAATAATGGTGTATTGCTTCCATCCATTATTCCTAGCAAGTGCAATAGGGATCAAATAAAATAAATGACACACTTTCCTTTCATTATTTCCCTAAGATATTCTCCTAAAATGTGTAAAAGCTGTACACGCCTGGGGAGAAGTCACTGATCAAAACTGCATTCTCCCAAACTCTTAAAATACAAATGTATGAAGTAGCTGTTTCCATTGCTTCTTTAGGTCAAGGTTGGTAGGGAGAAAATGAAGCAACTTGAGAGCAGTCTGCTTTCTGCCATTAACCTGTACAAGCGACGCATTGAATGGCTGACGAGCGAAGCACGACGGCTGTTTGGTGTAATTGAAGACCACTGCATCACCATCGTTCTTGATATCAAGACAAACTCCCCCACTCAGTTTGATCATTGCCGCAATGCCATCATCCGAGTATTACAGGAACAGGTCTCACAGATTGCAAAGTTCAACTTGATCAGGTAAAAATAATTTAGAAAAATACTGTTTTTAGAAATTGAAAAAGTGTAGTGTTTAAATGTCATATGTCAATATTACGACTTAAAAACAAATTCATGCAGTACTTTTTACTGTGTTTAATTAAATATTATTTGACTTCTGTTATCGCTCAATGATTTTTTTTGTTTTAGCCTTTGAGAATTATTTTAGGAATAATATGTGCCTCCAAGCGTTTAGCATTAAAAAAAAATTAACATGTGACAACAATAGGGGCAATTGAGAAAACAGTGAAAAAGTTTAAACTGGAGAAGGAGCTTTTGCAAAAGGTTGGCTTAGGGGTAGTGTACATGATTGGTCATTGTTGCAATTTTCAGAAATGGGCAGATTTGGGGGTTAGTATTTTATAGGAAATATTGTTCCACTGAAAGTTTTGCGTTGTTGGATGGCGGAAAAAACGAGAGAAAAACGGGATTCGTTTTCAACCGTCGGGTGGATGATAGCCTTTAGTCAAGGTGCGCGTGGCTATCTGAGCGCGTGACGCCCCCCAGATATGCTATCATGTCCGGGGCGTGCCACTCGTCCGGGTAGCCATGCGTGCCTTGACTAAAGGCTACAGGGCAGTTTTCCAACGATTTCCCGCTGGAAATCGTTGGAAAACGATATATATTTCCACTTTTCTTGACAGGGACAGCACATCTGGTGCCATCATTTCACAGGATGATTGAGACAATTATTAACTTACAGTCTAGTAAGGTATTTCGTAATAATTCATAAAAAAAAAATTGGAGGATTACCAATCGTGTACACTACCCTTAAGAAAAAAACACATGTGTTTGGTTTTGCACTAGAAGAGAAACTTGTCACTTGCAGCTTTACGTTTGGTGAACTCGCAAACGTTTCAGTGGTTTGAAAGTTTTTTTAGTACTGCCAAACTGAAGTAGCCGATAAATACCCTGATATGAACGACGTGATATGAGCGATTTGTAGACTGTGAAGTTTAAAAATGGCAAACACTTGTCGGTGGCAATGCATTGTGAATCGTCCCATTAGGAGACTTTTTAGATACTGGTGACAGCAGACATTTTTCTCACCAGTCGTGCTTTTGCTCAGAACTTTGCGTGCATGCTCAGAACTACATGTACACGTGCATGCTCAGAATTATGCACGCATGCTCAAAAGTCTCTCATTTTCTGATCATAGTGAAATTGTTTGGTTATAAAGTTTCTGTACTACCACTTTAATTGAACTTGGGTTATATCTCTTGAATTATTTTGCTACTTGGATCTTGATGACATTAATAATATATTTTTACTCATGTTTGGTAGAGCTGCAGAGGACATGGTGATGTTCCAACCTCACGCTGTTCCTGTATCTAGAGACAGCCTTCAGAATGCCATCGACTGGTTACATAACCTGGATAGTGTTGCGGCTACAACCAAGACCAGTGCCTGTGAAGGTGTCAGAAAAGCCTTCGACGACAAGAATGTAAGCGTCAGATGAAACTGGACGAGAATTGATAATTATACAAATAAAGAATGTTTATTGCAATGGAAGGAATATTTTCCAAATGGACAAGCTGGCTTGCACCCATTTATGGATGTGTAACCAATTGCAAAACAAAATATCCACTAACTAAAGTTGGTAAATTAGGGCAGTATTTGAAAAAAATCTGGTTTTTTTCCAACAATGGTCGGCTCACCTTCGCTGGAAAATGTCTAAAAAAATTCCACTTTTCTTGAAAATGACAGCACACCAGGTGCCATGATTTCACAGGATGCTTGAGACTATTATTTACTTACAGTCAAGTAAGGTATTTAATAATAATTCAGTAGTTTGGTTTTTAATGTTTACAAACATTGTATAATTACCTTTAAGTCTGGACAGTTTTTTGAGTTTTGGACTCAAGTGACTTTTATTTTACTTTTTGTGCTAATACTGCTGCGGACTCGGATCCGGACTTGACTACAGCACTGAAAATCAGGTTTCAAAAGTCCTTCCTCATGCGTGTTATAATCATTGGGATTTAGTTCACAGCTTTGGCGTGAATTAGGAATTTGCTTGTAGGACTCTGTGCATGTAAACTTTCAACTGCAACTTTATTACTATGCATTGTAGATTTTTTGGAGAGAGATATTGAATTCACAGTGCACGATATTTTCATACAGATTGAGGCTGTATACTTATTCTCTGAGGGGAGTTCGGCCAGCACCAACATGGAGCTGACATTACAGAAGGTCCGTGATGCTCCGATACCAGTACACGTTGTTGCATTCAACAATACAGACTCTATAACCATCAAGTATCTTAAAGATGTATCACGGTTGACTGGTGGAAGGTGAGTTGCCATTGGCTTTACTGGCGTCGGGTTTCCAGACATCCATGCTTCTGTGTGGCTATTTGAGACAAACTTAGAAAAATAATTAATTTTTTAGGGTGTAACTTGAAAAAAGCACAGATAGTATATCTTTAAAAAGGAAAATGAGAAAATTAATGAACATCACAGCATCCTAATCATATTTTGAAATACCATTGGAGTAACCGACTTTTTTATAAACAGCCCGTAAGGAAAAAA
The DNA here is from genome assembly GCA_037893225.1 of Hippasteria phrygiana. Classification (NCBI taxonomy): domain Eukaryota; kingdom Metazoa; phylum Echinodermata; class Asteroidea; order Valvatida; family Goniasteridae; genus Hippasteria; species Hippasteria phrygiana. The sequence goes on along the minus strand of JAZGUH010000575.1, from coordinate 68,694 downwards.
CCAATCACTGAGGCTGAACTCGAATCCACAACCTGATTACTCGTGAAGATGTCTTTCCCACTCAACCACTGAGTTTGTCAGATCGGCTAGCCAATTTATGCAATCATTGCCATAAACTTTGAACTGTACATTAAATTTGCTAGTCATGTTGTCCTCAAAGTTAAGTCATTGTAAATATTTGTGTCATTAACAGATATTTGTTGAATACTATTACCTCTTCTCCTTAGATTCCACGCTTTCGCCTTCAACAAGCTTGATTCTGATGTGAGCGGGACCAGCGGCTTCTCTCTAGACAACAAGATCCTGATGGGGGGTGTTCCCCCAGGGGCGGGGGCGAGGGAAGACGTTGTGGCTATGTTTGCTGAGCTAGAGGAGGCAAGGCATGTGCTGTCTGATGTACAGGTGCTCCTTGAAAACACAGTACCTGATGGAAAACCAGAAAAAGGTAAGTGTAGGTTTGTTGATTTGGTGTTGGATCAAGTACGTGCTTGGTCAGTGAGCACTAAATCCAGCTGCAGATAGGTCTTGGGTTTGTCCCTTGTTAACTGCATCGCATCGCAGACGGGTCTCTATAAGCGCTTAATAGCGTTGTTCTTCTTCTTGTGCCAAATTCGTTCACGTGACAGTTTTCCTTGACGAAACTCTCACACACGTAAAGTCTATGAGACCGCAGGCTGTACTGTGCATGTGTCTATGACGAAACTGTCGCACACGCAAGTCACCAACGACGAGGCTCCTACACGAATTCGTGCTTGTGTTAACTTTTTGTTCATGGTATTGCTGGATCTAGACTTAAACTACACTCCCATTTGACGTAGCTGAGGTTACCGACATTGCCATTTGGTTTGCCAGCTACTGGAGGGATAGGATCTAACAGTATAGAGTACCGAAGTGTGATGTCATTTGCTATTCTGGTTCACGCACTGGTTCATGCATTTATGTCTTTACGTGCATAGTTGTGCACGGGAACCAGAAATACGTCATCACTTCCGTACTATATAGTCGTGAAATAATGATGAATTGACTCTTTTTTTGGTCATACTTTTGCAGGTTACCACAAAATCGGGTACAGTGGAAACACTTCAGAAAAATGTTCCTGTTGAAATTCTGCATCCTCAGTTTCTTTGTTCACTTTGAAAATGTATTCAAATTTACCTAGTCAGTTTCCCTTGTGGATTGTTTGACGAATTATAAGTTAAAAAGTCGTATCCTCATTGAGTGATCCCCACAATGTCGCTTCCCCGGTTGTATCGTAAAATCTGGGTGTGGTCCCTGGCTATACGGCATTCTGGGTTTATGACTTCTGACTAGCGCCCACCCGAACAAAGATACTGACAATTTGGGAGACCACCAACATAGGGCAAGATAGCTCAGTTGGTAGAGCGCCGGTACGGTGTTCCGGAGGTCGCAGGTTCGAATCCCGTTCCTGCCAGTTTCTTTGTTCACTTTGAAAATTAATTTCAAATGGACTGAAATGCTGAAAGGAAGTTATTCCCACTTGCTCTAGGAGAGCACTCAATATAAAGTATGTATTTATGCAAATTTTGGGATGGCAAATCCTCTTTGATTTCTGAAATGTTTCTGAATTTCAGCTCGCTTGGCTGTACAAAATGGCGAAGTACCAGCCACTGGTGAACGTAGTGAACAGTACATGGGCACCAAGGAATGGCTGTACAGACACGGTCTGAGGTCTCGTAAGCTGGATCTGTACGATGTCTTAGGTCTCTGCGCCTTCAAACATTGTGACGGTGTGGTTGATGTGAAAAGACCACCAGATGATGAATATACTGATGCGGTGAGTTCTTGGGTATAGATAGATCCGTTAACCGCCGCCTATTGATGTATGTAATGGTGCAATGGTTACCGTGTCTGACTCACGTGTTATGGTACGTGGGTTCGAACCCCGTCGTGGGATTATGGTGCTTGGGCAAGACACTTTACGACAATAAAGGGAGTATAAATGGGTACCTGTGAGGGTAGAGAACAGATTGCGCTGATCTCAAGCTGCTGCATAGAACTGATCTCATGGCCTGATGACCAGGGGTAATAATCGTGAAGCGCTTTGAAACATTTGTATAGAGCGCTATATAAGCATCACATTATTAATATTATAATTATTTACCAATCACAGCCAGATGTACAACACGAACACACACACACATATATTCCTGTCATACATTTGTCAGACATTTTTACGCAGTCACTGTGAGTGGTTAATACATCAAAGGTGTGGCTTAACCCTAACCCTCCAGGGTATTTTGGCTAGAAACCCTGCCAGACGCATCAGATTGCATACTTTGTCACATTGACTTGTGTGCAGAGTGCAGCTGTCATCACATATGCACTGTGCTGCATCTGGCAGGGTTAGGATTAATGTATCGTCTATTGGGGTACTGTGTCTTGGATGGGCCCAACCAGGCCACAATTATTTTACGGAATTTTTTGTTTATCTAGAGATATCTTTAAAAAGTAGAGTACAGTGCACAAAAGTGACTCCTTAAAATAATGTTTTTTTCTGGAATTCTAGAAGAAAAGACATTTGAGCATCAACAGTTTTAACCCTGGAAGTTATAGTTAGACATACTTCAGTCACTGGTTCAAAATCTGCTAATATATTAAAATACAGTCATCATTGTTTTGGTCATTTATCTTAATACAAAACAAAATAACATGATTCATGTGATGTGCCTGTAGGTGGATGTTTCAATTTAATCCAGTTGTTTTCGAAATTAAAATCCTGGAAAAGGGATAAGGCGTAAATTAAAAACAAAAGTTTCTAGGATTTTATTACACTGAGTTCCTTTACGTCATTTATGTAGACGCATTTATCAATTTAAAGGAAAGTGTGCCTTTGGAATAGTTCCTTCTTCTTTATCGACATTTGAGCAAAAAATTAATGGTTCTGCAGTTCGTTAGTTGCAATTAGTTTTGTAGCTGAATTTTGTATGATCATTAGTTTCAATTACAGAAAAAGGACTGAGTACGCATTAAAGTAGGAGTACGACAACACTGGTTATAGCAAGAGAAATATTTTGAAAGTGAAAAGATATGCTAATTTATTCATGAAACAACAACTCTTTGCAGGCAACAAGAAACAAGCTTGTGAATGCCAAGTATTGTGATAAGTTCTGTCACGTTCAGTGGAAGGACGGTTCTCTGAAACATGTACACGTTACGGCCGACATCCACAGGAATTATGAGAGGAAAATGCTGGTGGCTCTGGAGGACTTTCAAAGAAGGTAGACCATTTTAAGTAAAAATATTCATCAAAATCTTGTTGAATTGTTTGTACATAGTTAGCTTTTCTGATTAACCCCAGTTGAGCTGATTAGTGTATTAGGACTGGCCTTCCTCTGGGCCAAACATTGAATAAGCCAGTTCGGTATCTCAAAGGTCAAAGGTTATTCGGGATTAAATTGCTGACGTAATGTCACACTATGTTACGCGAACGCCCATTCTGATTGAATTTAACATATGCGCGTTGTGCGACCACCTTTTGCGTTCACATGCGCTCGTTAGGTCACGCGGGTCATTCGGGATAAAATGTGTATATGCAAAAAAACTTATTGTCAAAAAGTTAAATACAAGCATGTATAGATATACTAGACAAGACTATGGACTAGCACATGGTAATAATTAAAACTACTACTCTGATTGCGGTTCTAAATAGTGGAACATCTGGAATCATATTTTTTCTTGGATTTGAATCTGAATCAAATTCAGCAGAAAATTAGGTGCACTAGATATATGAAATATTGAATTAACATAACCTAGCATTGAGTGTGTAATTATCATAAATACCACGTGAATATTTTGTGGTTTCGTGGACAGAATTGACTGGTTGCAGCAGGGTAGTAGGGAGTTATTTGGGACCATCATTGAAGATGAAGTCTACATCCTGATTGACACATCCAACTCTATGGAGAACCACCTTGGATTGGTCAAGGAAAAACTCTTCAAGCTCATGCAGGTCAGTTAGGGATCATTTCTTATTGTCTGAAAGCGGTATCGATTGCGGTAACACTGTTTTTGTGGTACCAGAATTAACGCCCAGGTGGCTGATATAATGAGTTCATTCTATAGACTAATCTGACAAACAAAATTAGAAGCTATCTTTGAGTACCCAATCGGGCGGTACATACATGCATGCGCCGCACGCGCGTCATACGCGTGCTTACATTTGAGGCGCGTGTTTACTTTGGCAATCCTATTGGTCAAGGGCACACTGAGTGCGCGTGTATGATAAAGATGGCTTCTAATTTTGTTCGTTGGATTAGTCTATACTGGATTTGCCGAACAAAATTACAAGCCATTTTGCAGTGGGAATTGTGCCACGCTCGCGTGCAGGATGCCCACGTTCTTAAATTTGAGCCGCGTGCGCATTTTGGCAAGTTGTAAACACCCTGTTGATTGAAGCTGCGTCGAAATACGTTGACTATGGCTTGTAAGCCATTTCTCTTTAGCTGACATACTATCATGTGAAAATAAATAGATTGCTCAACTTATATAGTACCGAAGTCTGACGTCAGTTGGCACGACAACTGGCTCCAAACAAATGGAGATTTCGACTGTTCCTTTGTTAACACGTTGACTGCCGACTACGAGTATATTCGTAGTGACGGGTGTACCGGATTCTACCACTACGAGTATACTCGTAGTGAACCAAACGCTATTGTTATGGTAATTGAATACTCTGGCATCACTGAAGACGCATCAAATACACTGCTGGCAGTATGAGTACATCAATGTATGGAATGGTTGTGATCGATAGAGACAGCTTGAAAGCACCTCATCAGTATGGACGCATGCGCTGTATGTCCAGATTGCACAATGGCAATGTGGTGGCGCCCTATAAATTATGCTGGTAGTCAACGTGTTAACAGCCAGTCCTGCAAACACATTGACACAAAATAACAAAAGTATTCTGGTTCCAAACATTGCATTGACGTCATCACTTCGGTACTCTATAGGTGCTAAGGAGTGGTAATCCATAGGGTGTATGGCTTGTGTCCAGTTGCTGATAGTTGGGTCATTCCACCAATTTGGAACACGGTGTCCCTGTTACATCCAGAACCTGTTGTCAGGCAATTTCAGTACTTCTACATATCACTATACAGTTTTGCTATGCATATGTACAACACACATAATGGACCCCATACAAGCTTTAAGTTAGTTACTCTTACCTGAAATACAAGTGAATCAGTAGCTATTTATCATGGTGTACCATAGTGTGACATTTGCTACGTCAACATATTTTTCAACAATAATGTAATTTATCTACAGTAACCTTATAAAAGAACAACGTATGGTTCCATTTTGTGGTCAGTTATTAGTATGCAGAGAAGGTTTGTACAATAGATCTTGCTACATGACAAAAAGATGTAAAAGAGACACGGTATCCCTTTTAAATGTGAAAACCAAATTGTTCATGAAATGTTAAATTTCTCAGGAAACTAATGTTCGAATAGTACAAAACTTGCCCAAATCTGTTCAACACCCAAGACAAATATCAGGATTAAACATTCAAATACTTTAGCCAATAGATGGCATGTAACTGGAAATGCTCTAAATGTCACACTTTGTGTCCCAGTTTCTTGGAATGACCCATTTCCTTTTTCTTGAACTAAATTCTAAACAGGAACTGAGAAGATTTAGAGTGACATTAATACCTTATCCCGATATACGTGCTGAGGTATCACTTGTGTCTCACTTTCCTCAACAGGAGCAACTCCGACACAAGTCTCGCTTCAACCTGGTCAAGTTTGGTAGCCGTAGTCTGTCCTGGAGGGATCGTATGGTAGAAGTCAACGAGTCTAGCTTACTGAGTGCATGGCAGTGGGTCCGGAACTTGTCCATTAGTGGATCCACCAACACGCTAACTGCATTGAAGACGGCTCTAGGGGATGTCAACACACAGGCTGTTTATCTGCTGACGGACGGCAGGCCTGATCACGTGAGTCCAATTCTTAAGAACTGTTGGAATATGAAAGTTTGTCAAACAATCCACAAGGGAAACTGACTAGGTAAATTTGAATACATTTTCAAAGTGAACAAAGAAACTGGCAGGAGCGGGACTTGAACCTGCGACCTCCGGAATACCGCACCGGCACTCTACCAACTGAGCTTATCTTGCCCTGTGTTGGCAGTCTGGGACAAATAGCTAGTGTACTTCATCATTCACACCTTTAGTTTGTCAATTTACTGGCAACTTGTTTGATTGTTTGTTTATAGAGTACCGAAGTGTGACATCAGTTGGCACGACAACTGGCAGTAAACAAATTGAGATTTCGACTGTTCCTTTGGTAACAGCCAGTCATGCAATCACATTGACACAAAATAACAAAAGTATTGTGGTTCCAAACATTGCATTGACGTCATCACTTCGGTACTCTATTAGCCACATTGTCTTAGAAAGTTTGTCTGCAGTGTATCAGGATCTTGAAAATATAAAACAACGTTCAGAAAGGGAGCTAACAAAATTGTTTGGAATGCAACAGAATTCTCCAATCGTACGTTTGGAAATGTTGAAGATTGGGAAGGGGAGATTTTTGGAAAATTACCCCACAAAATCTCAACAATTTTCATTCACTAAACTCCTCCCAAAAACAACAAAAGAAAGTGAAATTTGGCAGGAGAACCATGTAGGCTAATCTGAATATTCGGGCTGTAGGTCCCCATTGCCTTGTAGATCCACCTCAATTCAATGTAGATATTATTTGTTCTGTTGTCAATGCCAATTTTCTATCCTAATTTTTATTTTTTTTTCTAAATTACAGCCACCCAAAACCATCTTGGCCCAGGTCCAGCTGCAGAAGGCCATCCCCATCCACACCATCTCCTTCAACTGCAACGACCGCGAGGCCAACGACTTCCTGGCCCAGCTTGCTGCCGACTCAGGAGGGCGCTATCATTACTACTCGGACGAGCTCCTTGGGGTCTTGCCGGAGATTGCCGGTCCCCAGCCCTACGAGAGCGAGGACGTCCGTCTGTTGAAGGAGGAGATGAAGAAAGGGAAGGACGACTTGAAGAAGCTGGCTGATCTAAGGGCTCAGTGTGCCTTGCTGGACTGGGGTAACTCCAGGAGTGAAGAGTTGGGATGTGGTCGGGATCATGGTATCAGGTTAGTTCTGTCGTCTCATCTTTTCTGCCTAATATCAAAAATATGTCAACAGAGTGCTTAAGTTAGTATCTACAGACAAGGGCTGAGTTTGTGCTAGTTGTTCTTGTTTGCTGAAGAACAACTCGTGTCTTTGTTCGTGTTCCGGCCACTCGAATGCCCAATAACATCTGATAGCCAAGAGCGCCATCTATCGCTGGTAACCACGCAAAATGTAATGGCTGCGCCCATGTACGTTATTAACAGAGTTGTATTTCGAGTCCCTGTAAGTTCTTTTGCAAGCCCATTCAGAAGTCCTTTCATAAAGCTGGTCACAAGTAACTGGATGAACAATGACAAAGGAATGCCTTTGTCAAAGCTCATTTCAATAGCTTGTGATTGGGATTAGGACTGGGGGGCTTGTGATGGACTTGTGATGGACTTGCAGGGACTTACAGGGACTTGCAGGGACTTGCAGGGACTTGCAGGGACTCTTGGTGGACTCGAATACATCCCTGGTTATTCAAGCATTCGTTTCAAAAACCTGAATTCCAGACGCAAAATAATTCAACGGAAGCACAATATTTAGACTGCATTTTCCCCTAGTTTGTTCAGAAAAATGTTTGGAAGGGAATTTTAGGCATCATTACACCGACTTTTTATGCTTCTTCTACGTCGCGTCAAATTACATCATGTACTTGTAAACCCCCGACTCGTAGGTGGTGTGTGATCTTGTTCCGAGTGCAATGTTCTCGGGTCGCGTTCCTGCCATTTGGGTGCAAGAACACGAAACTTGTGCTAAAAACAGACCGCCCGAACTCAGCCAGGGATGCTCTTCAGGTTTTGGTCAAGAAATTGAACCTGACCTTTGAAAAACTGTTCTGCTTTGGGGCCAGTTCTACTTGTTATTTTTTAAACCTATGTTCTCTTTGCCATTGACGCGAGCAATTATACTTTGAAACCTATTTCCTTGTCATCACCTAACCACAAAACAAAGTTTCTTCTTCAGTCAAAATAAATATTTGTGACAATTCTCAAGGCATGTATTTAGCTTTTGAAAAATCCAAGCACTACTTGTCTGAACTCTTTAATTCCTTATTATTTAATTTCCATCAACTTCAATCTTCTGTCTCCAGGAAGCGTCCGTCATCAGCCACTGGTTTACGATCTGCCTCCCAGATCCTCAGCCGAGACTCAACAAGCCCCGCCCCTCCCCGCAGCATGCGACCTACTAGTGCACACGGCTACCAAGCCACAATACGCCGTCCGATGTCATCGTTAAGCATGAGTTCAACATCCCATGAGAAGTGCAAGCCGCGGTACAGAACATCAACCTATCCACCCCGGCCAAGCTCGGCTAGTTCCAGAAAGACCAAACCAAATGTTACATGTGAGTGTGAAATATTTAAAATCAGTTTGGCAGAAATTAGACGACAGGTATTTGCCTGTGGTTGCCGTCTCAAATTATAATTGCTGCAATCACTGGCAGCACTGTTCATAAGATGGAATTTGCATCGGGATGATGTAAATTCAGTATTGGGTTTTGCCCTTAACCGATCAGCACTGTCCACACAGCCCATCTTTTCAGTGTTACCACATTCAGTTCAGTGGTATCGCATCCTGAGATGTTGTCTACCTGATGCATTTTGGGTTGGCCTATCTGAAGGATGACATCACACTATGAACTAGTAACAATGGATTTAGTGCCAAGTAATAATGTATTTCCATTGTTAGTGCATTATTTTTCTTTTGATAGTGTCAATGGCAGATCCAGAGCGGGGCGGATAGGGTGTGCCCTGCCGCCACCTGTCAAACCTTACCAGATCACATGACCTTGCCAAACTGCCTTGTGTTGTTTTGTAGCACTAGTGCTGCAGAGCTGCCAACCAGTACAGATTTTCGTATGGGAAAATATGATTTTTTTCGGTTAATAACTTGGATTACGGATCCGCCGCCGGGAAAAATCGGATTTTGTAGAAACATTTTTTCAAATCGCCGCCGCAAATTGTCGAATTCGACAACCAAAAAGGAAAAATAATAAAAACAAAATTTGCTGCATCGAACTCTAAAAGTACAATAAACAATCCCGTAAGTGCCACACCATCTAAGACCATAGAACAAGCATAGTATGGTTTGCTTGTGAACACTTGTTGACTGTTTTTGTGTGGAATCTGATCCGGATGGTGTGCATTCATGTACATGTACATTATACATGTAACGTTAGGCCTACATGGTGTACGAACTGGCGTGCACAAATATTTATGCACCAGCTGTACGATTTTCAACATGACGTTTGACTTGAAAACATGGATGTTAAATATATTTTCCAAACCTGTGTCTTGTGTCATTATTTTAGTCAGTAATATGCAAGTTTCCAACACAAAAACACCCTCCCCTTCATGGAAAAAAACATGCAACTTCCCGACGTGATTTCACTGAGCTCACTGCGCGACGATCAACGTTAAACCGCCTTGGGGCCATCCATAAAGTACGTACGCACGAAACGCCAACTTTTTTTACCCCCCCTCCCCCCGTAGGCATGGCATACGCAGTGGCTCTAACCCCCCCCCCCCCCCCCCCCCCCCCGTTCGCATACGCATTCCATATCTCCTTTTGACTTCTCAGACTACCCTATTCTAGCATCATTAAACATCACAGTATACCTGCTGTAGTAGTATGATTCGCATGTCCCATCCAAAGTCTGAAATATATCACAAAATGTTGACAGAAAAAAAATGCAAACATTTTTATTAACGGACCTGGAAAAAAAAAAGGGACCTGAACTGTGATATATTTTGAATCAAAACAGCAGTCAATGATGACATGAACCAAAAAAGGAAAAACAATACCTTATTTTTTGCATAGTTTGCTCTTGACGTTTCATGGGTGGTTTATTTAGTGAATAACGCTTTTCACAAAAATGTGTTTGAACAAGAGGCAGTTGATATACAAGACATATATTTTTTTGTATTTTTTTACCTCCAGTAAAGAGTGATTTTGGACAGCACGCGGGTGAAATTGATACAAGTACACCTGTACGTTTCCGGTGTACACTGCCGGTTTATAAAGCAGTCTTTTTGTTGCGGTCTAAAAATAGGCCGGAGTTGGCTGGCGGTGGCGCTGGGAAGACTAATTTACTTTTGGTTGGGGTGAAGGGTACTGTGTTATAACTGTTTTTTGATGCACAAAAGCTGGTCCTGGTAGTTATTTATAATTATGAGATAGTACATTGATTTCATGACAATTCATTAAAAGCAAATTGTCGGTTGCGTACGGTACGCATTGGCTTGGACCTCCCCCCCTGTACGCATGGTGTACGCAATCTCAACAACCCTCCCCCCTCCGTGCGTACATACTTTATGGACGGCCCCCTTCTTGAATTGCCTCATTATGTATTCATCAAGGCGCTGTGTTTCGGGCCGTTTATGAATATTTAACAGGTCAATTGCCGTGACCATTCATAAATAATTAGATTCCCCTGGCCTTATAAGGGAATTTGAATGCCGTATCAGATAGCGGCACAATGCCACTTAAAAGTGAGATCAACGATCACCAAAAAGGGATGATCCAAGCCTGGCATGGAGAGGGGGAATTTCCAACAGCGAGATTGCCCGGAGGCTTGGGATTTTGGAGGGTACTGTGAGGTACAATTTGCGGAAATTGCAATATAATAATTCTATGGAAAACAAGATCTGGTCGTTAAGCTGACCGCCACCTCGTGTGAAGTTCGCACCGAAACTTCCCACGAAACCGCCCTCGAGATAGATAGCCGTCGTTGTCGTCGTCGTACATTGTAGATAGCAATGCATCATCCGCGCTGCCGCTAGCTGGACCGTATCCAAGAGACTGGCAGCTGTTGGCTTAAATGTGAATAGTTTCGCGTCACAAGCCCCGCCTCACTGCCGACCACGAGGCCCGTCGATTGGCAAGCTTGGGATTGGGCTGAATCCGCGCCGCGTGCGCGCGCTTGAGATATGTTTCTTCGTCAATTTCGTGTTCCACAGGCGCCGCCATTTTGGATTACAGGGCGCCACCATGTTTTTTTAAGGATTTTGTGAAATCCAACCATAATAATGTTATGTCCTGCATATTATGCTATCATACTGCGCGTGTACTGGCTCGTTATTGCGATCCCAACCAAACAGATGCAACTTTAGCTTTGAAAATACAAAATGAGATGGTCCATCCAGTGCGTGGGTTCGTTAAACTCACCGGGCATGCACGCATAGCATGAGGTTAGAAAAAATCTGATTTTCAGGTAAAGTTTAAATTTCATGAAAAATATGGATTTCTGAGCAAAATACTTATTTTTTGCATTCTGAATACTGAAATGAGTTTGAAAATGTTGGCAGCTCCATCAAACTTCTGAATAGAACCTCCTTTTGGCTAAACAATTTGAAACTGTTTGTCTCTTTCCTCTTAAGTTCCATAGGTGTAGTCAGTCTTTCTTTTTTCAACACAAGAGAAATGTCCATGTTCATGTTTTAAAATTGATTTCAGATCACACTAAGACGAGTTGGTTGCGGTTGAGAGGAAGTTTAGATGGATATGTGGTTCCGGAGACACGGCAGATGCTGCTGACACAGCACGATAGATTCAGCTCAGCACTCCAGGGTAAAGTCAAATTTGTCACGAGTTTGTCATCGACTCCTTGCAGCAACTGTTGATGGTGGTCCCTGGCATAGCATTGAGGATCATGGCTAGACAGTAAAGATGTGCACGGACTAGGGCTGTCCCGCATATACCGAATATTCAATATTCGATCATCAAGCGAATATACAAATACCATTTTGCCAGTTCGAATATTCGAAAAGATATATATGCACGTACAGATACGACTCTGATGCTATTTTAATAGAAACGTTACGGCACTTAGCAGTGTCAAATTTTTGTCAATCGTAACTTTTTGTGGACTTTTTGTGGTTTATTGTTCCCGTCCGTAAAACCCTTGATACAACAGGGGCATGCAAAAAAATGCCGTTTGAACGGTCCACAATATCAATCGCTATATGCAAACATTTTTTACCGGTGCGGCATGCACTAAAAAACTTGATCGGCGAGTATCAAATATTCGAATATTCGGTCAAACCCAGTTTCGAATATTCAAATATTTGAATATTCAATAATTTGAATATTCAAATACTAAATTATTCGAAAATGAACAGCCCTAGCACGGACCAAGCTCGTGCGTCAAAGTCAAGCATCGCGTGCAAACTGGTGAACAATGAAAGCAAACAGTTTCCAACTGAATGTGCACCCCTGAATGGACGCATATTTGAAGAAAAAAAATACATGAACAACTATTATTTCCGGCAAATGAACACCTTCCTTACTTCTGTCAGGTCTCCTCCATGCATCACCCAGTGTATTATGCTTTTAACCCCCTTGTGTCCAACTGTTATTGATGGGGCTGGTATGCTAAGAATGGGCTGTGCAGCCAAGCGTAAATGCAAACAATAGGCACCACACTGAATAGAGTGGTCCTATTCATCACACTTGGAGCCCCCTTTTTATGTGAATGAAAGCTGAAATGAGTAGCTCCAAATTTTCATTACACTCCCATTCAAGAACAATATAGCTCAAACATGAATGGAATGAGTATGTGCAGGAATGTGTGTAGAGATGACAACCGGTCAGATGGTCTTTTTCAAACTGCGGCTTTAGCCGTCGTCCGTTTTCAAGAGGTTAAACTGTTTTTTTGTCATTTGTTGTGATGGATGGAAATAAAGCAACTCAAATCACATTACAACGGAGAAAGACACTGATTGCCCACGTAGTATCATGATTGTTACATTATCATATGCAAGATAGTGGATGTGTAGGCAAGCATATGGCCAACACCTTTACCCAACACTTGGCTGTGCAGTCATTCCAATTATTGCATTCATGTCTCTAGTCACTGTATATACTGAACATTTTTTTTGAATGCCATGATGTTCATTATGGTAATACAAATCAACGAAGGCATATCCTTACTTGCTTCACTTTGTAATGCAAAAGGTGGCATCAACTTCAGTATGATTTTTGAAATTCACCTAATTTTTCTTTTGTCAAGAATGTGTCAAATTTTCTTGTGTTAAGAATCTCGAACAATAATCCTAACTGTCACAAATCCACCAAAATCCAACACTTTGTTGTGTTGTAGTTTGATGGGTTCAGGACTGTGTAGCGCCTTGGCACCATTACTTTTGAGCTATGGTGCCCCAATTTGTCTAAGTCCAAAGAATGTGCCATAGGTATACTGCACAGTGTTGGATTTTGACAGGTTGAGGACACTTCCCACGCCACAGGGGTTAGGGTTAAAGATATCGTCTGTTGCAACTTAAATGCTACATATGTAATGTCAGGAAGATAATGTGCAGAGTAAATTTCTTCACGTTGTGTTTGTTCACAGAGGCTTTGCATGAGCATCTGTAAATTTCAGTTTTCTCTTGTTTCTTGTTACTCACAGGTCTTGGGAGCGAACAGCAGAAGACAAAAGTACCCAGGAAGAAAACAGTTGTTGAGTAAGTTCAAAAATCAAATCAAGTTGATACAAAAAAGAATAAGATAACTGTAGATCTAAAATCATTTGTTATATTAACAAGTTCAGAATATTTGGGAAAAACAAGTTTACTTTTGAAAATGCTTTCAGTTTTTATTCAAATATATATATTTTTTTTCAGTTTGTGCCTTACCCAAAGCATTTCTGACATGCGTATTGAAACTCAGTGGGCCCATCCTGAAATGAGCTCTGGTCAATTTTGTTTCCTTTCATGAGTCCCTTTCTGCAAGTGTCCTTACTGCACTGTTGTAACTCGTATCCCATTCACAAGACAAATGATGTGTCCTTGAGTTCTTGGTGGTCTCCTTTCCCTGCTTAATTCCTACGTTTTGCTTTAACCAGTTCGCGTCGGATGACGTGTAAACATGCAAAGTTTTTGCGGTATTCATGACTGATAAACACGCAATTGAGTGAGGCCGGAAATATCTGTCGGCAACCTGCTCGCAGTGAGCGGGGCCAGAAATATCAGGGTGTGCTACCCGCAGATTACGGCCTGATTCCGCCTCAACCTGGCTGGCATCGAGGTTCGTGAAATAATCCCGCGCCTGGGTCCGGTGAATGTCAAAATAATCCCGGTGTGAACTGGTTAACACATTGCCTTGGAAGCAGAGATACATTCATGTGGTGGGAAAGGTCAATAAAAAGTAGACTTTAATAACGTACATGACCATACTTTGAAATGTGCTGTTTGTCTGAAAATCATCGACGAAAAACTACACATGCTCACCGTTTTCCAATGATCCATCTTTTCCAAACCAAACTTTCACCCCCAGAAGTAGTTTTGACAATGATTTTCAGATAAACGGTGTATTTTCAAGAGATGGTTGCATTTGTTATGTTCTACTTATTTTCAACTAGAGTAATTTTATGACGAATGCCTTTTGTAGCCTAATAATGCATGATAGGCACCTCCAAGGCATAGTGTTTCTTGAACCTGTATTCCTGTTAAACTCCCTTCAGCGTTTCCTTACCAACACTTTCTTTTCCTGTGTACCCTTCTAGTCCTTTGAAAATGTCCTCTAAGCGTTGGCTGCAGAAGCACGGACTGAAGGCACGTAAGCTGACCATCTATGATGCTCTGGGCAAGACGGCTGTCAAGCAACGTGCCAAGTATGTCCCAATCCTGGATAAACACATCATCTCACAGGTCTTCAATGATGTAAGTAGCACCTTGGATAAACAAAGATGTGAATTAATGCAAGGGAAAAATAGGGATTTCATAACTTTTCCAGGCTTACTACTTTTCCAAATTGTTTCTTGAAATTCCAATTTGTTCGTACTTTTTGTCCAACAACCTGTTCTTGTCTTGTAGATCCTGACAACCTGTTCTTGTCTTGTAGATCCTGACAACCTGTTCTTGTCTTGTAGATCCTGACAACCTGTTCTTGTCTTGTAGATCCTGACAACCCGTTCTTGTCTTGTAGATCCTGACAACCTGTTTCTTGTCTTGTAGATCCTGACAACCCGTTCTTGTCTTATAGATCCTGACAACCTGTTCTTGTCTTGTAGATCCTGACAATCTGTTCTTGTCTTGTAGATCCTGACAACCTGTTTCTTGTCTTGTAGATCCTGCCTCTTGCCCATGTGACAGACAACAAGCAGGAGATCAGCCTGGTCAATCCTAACGGTATCGACCTCGAAGCCTACGACGAGAAGCTTAAGAAGGCCATCAACGGATTCAACAAGCGACTGGACAAGATTGTCTGGATGGCCCTGACACCAGAGGAACAGGATCAGTAAGTGTCTGGAGCTACGGTTTTGTCCTGGGTACGCAGCCAGTTAGACAATTCCAGTTGAAACCAGTTGAAACTGGTGGTAAGCTGGTAACTGTTTCCTTCAACTGGTTGCAACTGGTTCCTATTGACACCACAAGAATTACCAGTTGTTCGTGGGTTCCTTCAACTGGTTTCAACTGGTTTCTGTTGAATCCAGTTGAGCTACCAGTTTGTACTAGTTGAATCCAACAGGTACCAATTGGACACCAGTTCATTCCAGTTTAAAACATTTGAAACTAGTTGAAAGTTTAACTGGTTTCATCTGGAATGTTCACATGGTTTTGCAGAGTCTAGTCTGGTTTAAGTCTGACTTTGTCATGGGCGGATTCGGGGGGGGGGGGGGGGGGGGGGGGGTGGTTTGGGGGTCGATTCTGCATTCTTCCCTTTATACTGTTGCTCGATTCACATTAAACTGCCCCACCACCTAGAGTTTTTCCCAGAGAGTCCATTTATTTGCAGTGGATCAATGGTAAAGCTTGATGTTGGTTAAAACAGTAAGGGTCATTATGCACTGAATAAAAATAATGTTTACATTTGGTTGGCGTGTGAACGTTTTGTTTAATTTTTTTCTAAGTGGGTAACCATTACTGGTAGTTGCTAGGCTGCCAAAGGCATTTCAGATGCTGCTTAATTGTAATATTCGAAGAAAACCATTCGATGACGTGGGAGATTTATTTATTTTTTATTGACTTTAATTTAAATTAATTTAATTGACTTTAATTTAATTATTTTTGTTAAAAAAACAAAGGTTTCCTCAAAAGCGCATATCGCACTGTAGCTCGCAAGCCTGAAGAAACCTGTGAAAAGAAGATGAATGTTCAGTTTTAGAGGTGGGAGGAAATGATATGGGGAAATGCACAGAATCAGGCAGGGACCTGATGGGATTCGAACCCCGGTTACAGCGGTGGAAGGCGAGGAAAGTACCACTAGGCCAATCTGACTCCCCTAAAATTGTCAACTATGAAGTTGTAAAATGGCATCTCTAGTGCAAGCCCTTGGTGAACTGATTGAATCGATACTGTTGCACCTCATGACTTTCTTACGCTAGTGTAGGCATGTCTGACTAATGATGTCTTGAGAAGTTTGCACATGCATCAAAAGTGTCATGAAAGTTCAACTTGCAGTGCATATTGTCCAATCTCAGCCAAGCTTGAACTAGAAAAACTTCACTTGAAGTGTTTTTTTTTGGCACAAAGTGGATATCCACAGTAAAATACTCTTCATTTGATTGAAATCACGAATTGACACTACAGATTGTTGGTTTGAATCCAGACACTTTCACAGACACTGAGAAAGGGGATGTGAGTTGGTCTCACTAACGGTGGAAGTTACCCCGCCCGGGTTTATAGGTCTGAAAAGTGGGATAATTTCTCTGGTATCTATTGATTTTCTATTTAAGATTTATCCTGTATTTAGATCTGGACCCAGGAAAACCGTAATTGTGGTAGGGCTGGCAACCTAAAATGTGGCCAACCTAACTACCTCTGTTGTAGCCCTTTATCTATAGTGGCTTTTAGTGCCCTTGTATTCGGCTTTTCTCTACCCAGGAGTAAATTGGTACCTGTGAAGGCAGTGGTGGTTATGTATTTGATTAGCCAAGTGTGTTTAACTTGCAGCCGGGGCTGCTTACTACCCAGGGAGCTGAGAAGGTTTCAGGAATGATTGATGATGGGTATGATGAGTAGGGGTAATACTGTAGTGTCTTGAGCCCCACTTTATAGTACATTCTTCTTTCTCCAGGTTTGACTGTAAAGGTCCCGTCTCCTTCCTAGACAACCGCAAGGACTGTCTGGATGCCCTGGACAGGCTCGGCTGGCCTCTGGCCGAGAAGGACATCATCCTTCTTGAAGATGAGATCGAGACAGGTAACAGGTACCTGAGACATAGCCACGCCATCCAGAGGGCGCTCCGTCAGAAGATGAACGAGTCTCTGTCCAGGGGATCCACGGCTAGAAGTCACAACGAGGAGACACCAAGGAAGAAGGAAGCCAGCAGGAGGCGAAAGGCATCGGAGGATGTCTCCGAGGATGTCTCCGGGGATGTCTCCGTGGATGTCTCTGAGGCTTCTGGGACGAGACAGAGAAAGGCATCAGAAGAGGATGCTTCTGATGGAAGTGATCGCAGTGATGATGTTGATGATGAAGAGGATGGAGAGAGTAGGAGATTAGATGATGCGAGTGATTCTAGTGATGAGGAGCTGAGAAACGTCCGAGAGGACTCCGATGAGGAGAAAGATGATTCATCCAGCGAGCATGAGGTAGATTATCAATCACGCATGAGAGATCTTGCCATTTGAATGAAGAAATGGGCTAAAACATTTGTTTAGCAGTGAGGGTTGATGGTGCACACTGTGATACATTAGGGAGGGACAGACAGGGACAGCCCGACGAACAGACAGACAGAGTGTACTGCCTGAAATGTCAAGACAAATTCTCACCACTGGTTCCTGCAAAATCACATTTCTTCTTAGAATGATTAATATATCTCATGGTTTATACTCCACAAACCTCTCTGTAGTATTCCAACACGTAGAGCCTTACATCACATTCAAAAATGTTTTTATCAAGTGAAAATTTTGAATGAAATATTTGGCTTTCAATCACAGGTTGGTTTTCAATCACAGATATTTGAAAGTATTAATTTCTTTCTGTCTTAAACACGTTGAAGAGTTTATATAACATTAAGTTTTAAAAGCACTTATGAGTTTAGATATTTTTGACGTTCTTTTAAGCAAAATGAGAAAACTCTTACGTTTTAGTATATTTTCATTCATGCTGATTTTCAAAACTGTGGAAATATCTTGCAAAAGGACAGATTTTTAATTAAATAGTTTACAAACAGGAATATGTTCAAAGAGGCATTTAAAAAAATCTTTGGTTGGAGATAGTTTTGGTTCGATTATTTAAAAAAATTGTAATAGTCATTTTAATCACTTGCATATCCCCACCCATGAATATGGTCCAGTTGTAAATATTGAAAAGTCATTTTTTTGGTACGAATTGAGGTGAGGGACTTTGATATTTCTAGTGGTCACTTGTTATGTAATACTATCGGTATTTTTAAATTATGCACAGAAATATGCTCATAAATGTCTGTGTTGATACACGAAACACCTTGAATTTGTCTTTCAATTATATTTTTTCCCCGTAAAATTAATCTAAAACAGAAGAGTGGGAAGTATTCTTTGAATACCTAGATTTATTTTTAATGGAGATCCGATTGTATCAAATTATTTGTATGTATATGTAATTAATGAAAATTATATAAAAATTTATGTCAGCAAAAATGTGGCATTCCTAATAAAAGTGTTGAATTTTAAGTTTAGATCATGCTTGTATACTTTTGCATAATGATGTAATGTTGCGCAGTGTTTTTCATGCTGAGTTTGTGCGGGGTCGGCAACATTATATTTGACATTTCTACATTGTGAAATCATCGTCAGAAAGTTTTTAAGATTCTGGGAAAATAAATGAACAGGGTAACAAACAATGTAGTTTATCCCATTGCACAAATTCACTTATCGCAGCTTTAAAAATAATTCGCTTCAAAAGCTGTTTTTAAAATTCTTTGAATGGTGGAGGGTTCTTATTGGTTTAAAATAGTGTAAATACATTTAAAAAAAACATTAACTTGCAATAGTTTACAATCTTGTGAAGGTATTCAACAATCCTGTTTTCCGTTAATAATTCATCTGTGTGCTTTTGTTAAATGGTGCTTGTCTTTGTGTTGAGAAATAAAAATGGCCAACCTGCAGCAAATTGATTGCATTGTTAGGTTTGTGCTTTATCTTATAAAATAACCCTTTTCCCTTTAATACTGTTACGATGCACAGTGGTTGGGGCTGGCTCAAATGTTGTCTTTACAAAATTCCCCCAAAAGCACACTCCTCCTTTTCGTGTTTTCAATGAATTTGCCAAACTTTCATGAAAAAGGATAGAAATTGATAAGACAAGTGCATATTTGCAAACAATTCTGGGAAAAAAAATGTTCAGGGAATAAAATTCCCTTCCTTTGGTACACGTGAACGGACACAAATATTTTTCCTTTTAACATGGGACTTGTGTGAAGTTTGTCTTTGCAATGATCCACCTTCCAACCACTCTGTAACATGTGTTGTGGAGAACCTTCGTGATTTTGTGATTTCTAAACATGTTGGTCAATTCTGAAATCTTTCAGATCAGAAAACCGAGAGTGGTTGTGAAAGGTGGACTAGATACAAAGTCAAAACCAAAGCACAAAGTCCCAAGAAGAACGACAACGGCGAAGCAACTATATCCAGCAAGGCTACCTGTAAGGTCAAAGGTCATCGCTAGGAGCAGTGTAAATGGGCTGTACTACCCAGGTAAGATGGGAAGGAAAGGAAAATAGGGGAAAGAGCTGCCAAATTGCAGAAGTATTCAAATTAAACTTGCTCAGGTGGTAAAACACCTGGACTGTAAACTCATGCTTAAGTCCTGCTCTAGTCAGTTTAATAAATTGTTATGTCATTTAGGACGGTTGTTTTGAAAAAATCATTTTTTGTTACGTGTTTGGAAAAAAAGATTTTGAAGGGAATTGCAATTGCAACATTTATGAATATTAGCAAAAAACAACAAACATTGGTGTTGTCATGCCCCCAGACGTTTTTTCATTCAAATGACTTGATGGTTTTAACAGAAAATGATGGTTAAAGTCTAATATTCTTGTGGGAAATCTGTTTCACAAACAGAACTTCATAATTGATACCAAAATCTGCCATCAGAAATGCTTTTTGTAAGGACTAGGTTTAGAAAACCAATTAGCATACTTTATACTCTAATCACAAAGTATGTTTTCTGTTCATAGACTTGTCATTTTGGTGCATTTTGGACCGTTTTCCAGAGAATTGAATTTTGCCTTTGGACCCCAAAACCTGGACAACCCACTGCCTGTCGTTGGTTGCGAGATTCTTATTTTGACTCAAAATTTTCAGGCACTGTGTCTGATGCCACTGATGCCCGGCATGTAGAGATTCGATTCACTGCTGACGATAGCAAAGAGGTTATACCAAGCCGGTTTGTCATCGAGAGACAAGGTGCCAGACCATCTCCTCTATTGAGGGTAAGACAAAGATTATTTCTGGGGCCAATATCGTGGAGCTGCTCAGCACAAAATTTTGCTTGGCATGAAAAGTCTTCCTTGGGTAAAAACAGGATCAACAACCAAAATTTGATAATTTTTTGTGTGTGTATTTGTTAAGTGATGTATACTATTTTTAGTTGAACCAAAAATTATCCGAAATCAATAAAATTCTTCTTTACAAATTAGAAGGAATATTTTTCAGGATATTCAGATCCCGTTCACAACAAAATTTGGCCCCAGAACTAGCTACCCAATTTCAAATTCAGTTGCTCCTGGGCGACGAATGAAAAACCAGTTTTTACTGTTTTGGCATACCCTGTGTAAGGAAATGTGATAAATGAACCAATGATTTTATACAGGTTGTCTGTTAACAAATTGGGTTGTCCAAGTTTACTAGTGTTGGACAAGATAATTCCTACCCAGACTAGATGTTTTAGAAAAACAGCAGCATTTTAGAAAACAACAACAAAGGCATGGATCGACTCTAAATTGTTGCTATACACATTGGTACATTTCTGTTTTAATGTTTAATCCTCTAAATGAATATGCATTAGAGAATCTGCATAGATAACAAAAAACCTTTAGAATAGAGGGCGCCCTGATGACCTCCGAGACCACTGCAATGTAAATAAATAGCATTGCAGACATTTTCCCACGTTGGTATCAGTGGTGTAATATAGTTAACTGGGGGGAGGGGGGGGGGCACGGGCAAGGGTGCACGTGACCCCCCAGCTGACATCCATCCCCCCCAGTGCCTCCCATTTGAAATCTTAAAATGAATTACACAAGCTGCAGTTCATGTACTTTCAGTGCCCACTTGAAAACATTTATGCACCCCCAGGTTCCCCCAGAAATTTCACCCAGTTACGCCACTGGTTGGTATATCCGTAAAACTTCGTCAAAGTTTGGGCTGAAAATTTGAGATTTTCACAGTTTCCACTCGCAATGGCGGATGCTAATTTCAAAGGCAGGCTTACTGTAGCTGATCTGCTTGGTGAAATGATGAATGATTTTGATAATGGGGAGAATTTGGAGAAGACGCTCGGACAAGCAAAACTGCTTTCATGTGTATCGTCCGAGGAGGTATTTTTGGCTGTATATGGTTTGCACATGTAAATTGTAAGTGCTATATGACCAAAGTGTTCTGGATTTTTTTTCCAAATCAAAAATTTGGAAAAAAATCTTGGATTCATGATTCGTAGGTCATGACCTTCTTTCAACCCCCTCATATTTGATTATTTTTGCACCAAATGAATGAGGAGAACAAGAGCTTTCCAAAAATGTATAAATGTACTTTTATCTCAAAAGAATAAGCCGTACTATAAAGCTGAAAAACATTAAAAGTAGTCAAACGTGTGCGACCTTCAACAAAATATGACGGTTAAAGTGACGGTTGGCAAGTTACCAACTGATCCGTTACAGATTGAAGTTGAAGTTGAATGATTTTCAAGTAGGCAGCCTATAGAAGAATGCAACCTTTCTCTCTTATTTTTGAGGCTTAATTATAGGGATTAGCTATGATTTCCAATTCTGGGACATCTACTTTTTTTAAATATAGCTCAATAAAATTAGGAAAAAAACCTAGTCTGTGAGAAACAAAATGCTGTCAAAGGACGTCGCTCTTTTTTTTTACCTCCGTATCGTGTGGCAGGTGAAATAATATATTTATTCAGCTTGTAGTTTGGCCTCAAACCATTTCTTGTTTGTCCGAAATAATATTTTTATTTAGCTTGTAGTTTGGCCTCAAACCATTTCTTGTTTGTCCGATATATTGTTTTCTCTTTTTAGCCAGGAAAAACATTGGGTGAAATATGAAGTAAAATGAAGAGGGTTTTCTGTATCACCATGTGAAATGGATCTCTTTTAAGTTGTGTGGTTCTGAGAAGAACCGGTTTGTTTCTACTCGACGCTTCGAACAGCATGCCCTGTTCGTCATCAGGAGACTGAACTATGCTATTATTAGGAAATCAATACTATTGACAATGGATGGTATCATCCTTCGCGGAATACACCAAATGCACAAATTCGTCCCGAAGCAGATCGATTTGTCTAGAAAACAGCGAGTGTCCTCTTTTATGGTGCATTAACCCTTGGGTGCTTGCCTCATCTTGATCCAAATAGCAAACAATTGGAATTCGGCTCTGAAAGCTTACCCTACCCCCACCCCCCTAAATTGGCCAATGCCGACTCAGTAAACAGGGAAAGAGCATTTGTAGCCTCGATATTGTGTTTAGGGTCTAGTTTCGGTCTCTGCACTGTTGATTGACTACCGGGCCTTAGGAGTTTACCCAAGGAGTTTATTTCTTTTAAATCTGAAAAGTGTCTGCGGGAAATAACGTCTGGAGAGCGTGCAAGACACAACTGCAGCGTCGAAATGTCAATATGCACTTGCTGTAAGGACATGAATCTTAGAAGTCTGGCATTTGCGTAGTGCTCCGGAGGAATTTGTCCTTATTCCCTCTAAAAACACAGCCCTTGTTGTATTAGTCTGACGGGTGAGTGCAAAATGTGGGATTGCTGATTTCCAAAAACAAAATTATTCTTCGGAACTTGATACAGGTTCCCCCCCCCCCCCCCCCCCCCCCCCCCCCCCCCCCCCCCCCCCCCCCCCCCCGAGGCGTGAGTAGCTATGGCCGATGTGGAAAACACAAAAGCTTGGGCAAGAACAAGTGGGGAAATACATTTGTATTTTTTTAGTAGGTGACTTTTTGGCAGTGTTCTTATTCAAACACACACAAGTGTGTAAACACCTACAATCGGGGACCTCCTATTGTCCTCACAATTGTTCATACTTTTGGCAAGGACCCTTATTGGTTTTGTACACGGTTTTCAAACGGGGACCTTTCTCAACCGGGGACCCTATTGTCCTCTATTGTTAAAGGTGTTGAATGCAAAAACAAACCCTGTGCAGTTGGGTGGAAATTGTTAATTGTGATTTCTCCCCACCCAGTTTCTTTAACCCCTTAAATACGGTATTTATAATGAGGCTGGGGTGCCGGGGTGGCCTGTGCAGCCAATCGAAATGGACACGAGGCTTGTGCAGCCAAGCATAACATACACTGGATTGAAAATGCAGAGAATGGCGTGTATAGACGTCATCCGGTCTGGTGGTAATTTGTTTTGGGTGCCTATAGACTTCATCCGGCTTCAAAGGGTTAATAAAAGTTAGAGCTTAATTTGCAATGGACTGATCTATTAAATTCCGCCCCTTTACCTATTAACCAATCACAGCTGCAACTATGATCTGACATGCATGTCTAACATGTCTGACATGCATGTCTGACATGTCTGACATGCATGTCTAACATGTCTGACATGCATGTCTAACATGTCCGACATGCGTGTACATGTACTGTATTACATTCGTGGACAAGAGGAGAAAGAAAATACAAAGGAATCTTTCTTGTCCTCGGGAGTCTGTCTTTTGTTAAAATGGGTCCTCGGACATAAAAATATCTGCTTAGTGTATGGGAGTTTTTTAAAGTAAAGGAACAATAGGAAACACAAAGCATTGTCCTCAGTAGTATTGGAAAACATGACTCTGTGTACGTACATAGGGGTAGATATGGGGTACATGTAGGTATAAGAAAGGGTAACAATGGGGACAATTCTACCCCACAGGCTCGTCTTTAGAAATCGACCTACCCCACAGAGTTAAAGCTAAGGATTTTGAGATTTCAATGGGGACAAAGGAAAACAAAGGAAGGACAGTAATGTCTACAATGGATGTACCCCATATCTACCAATGTGTGCAGATACATGTGCGTACGTGCGATTGCACCGCTGTGATTAATCAATACGTCAAGGGCAGAGCTTAATGAATGGGTCTATTGACTTATCGCTGATTGGCGCATAGCCACGCCCCTTAGAATACCCTGTGCAATACTGTGAAGCAATTTCTGTTTGTCTCAAGACTTTACATCGTCCACATTCAATTATAACTAATGCTGCCTACCTCTTTGTTTTTTTGTTGTTGAGAAATTAGGTCATGTTATTTTTGTCATTTTTATTCAGACGGGTGACTTTGTGATGGTGCGATGTCTGACGGCCGGGACAGAAGTCTGGATGCCTGGTATCCTGCAGTTTGGACCTAGAGACGAAAGCAGACAAGCCAAATACTATACAGTCATAACCTATGATCACAGATCGGTGGGTACCAGCTATTAATAACTGACCAATTAAGTGGGTTCTTCTTGAGAAGTTCTTCTGTATTTGCCACAAGCTTTGTGGGGCCTTTGTTCCCATTGTGAGGTTTTCCGGAGCTTCTTTTCCTGTCTTTATCATGGAAGGTGTTCCAGTGGCCTTTCATCGTTTGAACTCCTTTCCTGTAACCTGCTTCCCTTCCACCTATAATCTTTCACAATTCAAATGAAATGTGAATAGATACTTTCTATCCCTGTGATTTCTTTCTTTTTGTGTATTTTGTAGCCCACACCTTGAGTGGCCTTGTGCTGGGCGATACCCATAAAAAAAAATAAAAAAATACAATAAAACTCCAACACAAGTCAAAGCCTTGGATTGATCATTTCTTGACCAAACCCATAAATCAGACTTTTCTGAATCAAATCTTCGTTTACATTTATCTTGGTTTGCCTTAGCACTGGTCTCCTGCAGATCCCAGCTTCTGAATAAATAGATAATAAGGAAGGAATTTTCAGTTAGTCCTGGGAGTAGAAAACCCTGAAAATAATTATTTGTCAGAAGTCGAGGAAAAAAAGCATTGGTCCTACCTGACTACCTCTTGCCCAAGACACATTCTAAAGCGGACAACAAAAATTTAAATAAAATTAGTTGTGTTGTTTGCTTTTTAGTTTATGTATGATTACCAAACATGAATGTTATTTATGAAGCCAGTCAACAGCTTAACCTTTTGAAGACGGACTATAGCCACGATTTAATAAAGAACACCTGGCAAGTTGTCGCCTATATGTGCATTCCTGCATATACTCAGTCCATTCATGTTTCAACTATATTGTTCTTGAATGGGAGTGTTAAGAACAGATGGAGCTTTTTCAAACAAAGCTTTCATTTATACAAATTGGGGGGGGGGGGGGGGGGCAATTCAGTATGGTGCCTAGTGTTTGCATTTACGCTTGGCTGCACTTGGCTTACCAGCCCCCCCCCCCCCCCCCCCCCCCCCCCCATCAATAACAGCTGGACACAAGGGGTTAATTCAGATACTTTTGAATATTTCAGAAAGGTTTCTGTATTTTTTCCAGATGAATGTGCCAAGGAATGGTCTCATCAAGATTGCCCAGGCTCGCTATAACTTCATGGTCCGTTACATCTGGTCCCTACGCAAGTCCTCCAGGGTCCCAAATGCTGTTTGGCTAGTGTCTGGGTAAGTTGATAAAGTCATTAGTGTTAAAGGGCTGGTGTTATAGTGGCTTAAATAACTATCCATTTGGTTAAACCAGATTTCTTGAATTTTTTTGTTTGGGGGGGGTGGGGGGGGGGGGATAAAATTAATTTGTGGAAAGAAGCAAAGTTTTGAGAACCATTTTGTTGGAAATGTTGGCACAATTTTACGATTTTAGAGTTCAGTTCCAAACCACTATAAATATACATTTGAGAAAATTGCACTATTATGATAGGAAATAATATTGCCAAAAAAAGAAAGCTTATTTCACCCTGGATACATTCAAGATGGAATGATGACTCAAAAGAACCAAACGTTTCAAATCAAATTACATCTGCTTAAATCAAAAATCGTCAAGATACGCAACTATGCTCTGAATGGGAAATGATTCTATGAGCCGCACAGGCAAGTAGTGTCTTTGTGCATGTGGAAGAGGATATCTTGGGGCTGCGAGAAATGAACGATTGCTGTATAACTTTTGCATTCGAATAAACCTAAAGAAATGTTTGGTTCTTTTTCTGTCGGGAATGCCATGTCAGCGGGTCCGATGATTCATAAATTCATCCAATGCATAAATCAGAAAGTGCCTGGGCACCGCCATGTTGAAACTCGCTAATTAGTTGGATGGATATATCACATTTTGTCGCGAAAGCCCAGTGGTGTATATCGTGTTTTGGAACAAACATCTGTTTAAAAAGAAGATTTTTCACTACATTTAGTATTTTGTTTTAATAATAGAACAGCCATTTGAACTGAGAGACCAAAAGAGAGCAGTATTTTTTTTAAATGGCTTTTGTCACGTTTTTGAAACAAACTCTTCAATTGTAATAGTTTATTTTTATGTTCCTTGTATTGACAAAAATGCTGGTCTGTAATGTAGGCACTTTAAAGTATGGTACAAAAGGTTTTGGCAAATTAATGTTTTGTTGGAATTACTCATAATTATTTCTTCACAACAAACAGTGATGATTGGAAAATATTAGAAAAGCAGGTTTTGTTTATACTTTCATAAAATCACCTATTAAAGGGAACCAAAAAAATCAAGTTCAGAAGTCCCCCCCCCCCCTGTCAATATGTATTTGGGCCTTCAATTTCAAAAACAATTTGTTTTTCATTACATATCTTTGTCTTGTTAATGCAACTTTCTGAAATATTCACACTCTTCACACTTCAAATCTTCCATCTGATCACTCATTATGCGGTACCCGCTGCTACATTAGATTCGAATCGGCCAGTCGACCCCTGGCAAGCTCAGTGGTCGAGTGGTTAAGACGTCTGCACCAGTAAGCAGGATGTCGTGGGTTCGAGTCCCACCCAAGTAAGCCTGTGAATTTGTTCACACAGGCTCTCGGAAACCACTGAGCTTAAGGTGCTTCTAACACTACATCTTCTAACTTACGTAAAGATAACACTTCTTTGTCCCTCTGCATGCAGGCAAGACATGGAGACAGGAGACCAAGAGCAGATTATTCAAGACCTCGAGGATGAGTCCGGTATGCACCTGTCGTTGCTTCAAAGAGTGCCCTCTGTTGAACAGGAGGCTCAGACGGAACAGCCGGCCACAGTCAGTGAAGAAGTGGTAAGAATTCAGGATGGTCGTGTGACTGGTTGATACTTTATGAATATAGGGCCACAAGTGGGTCCCGAGTTCAAATTAGTCTTTGAGAAAGATTCTGCGGGATCACAAATGTGACCTGTTCCCACGAAATGGGTGGAAAGTAGCAATATTTGAAAATCAAGGTTAGGTATTTCCTGAAATTTACAGGTTAAGAGCTTTAATTTGATATACTGTGTGTTGTGGTATCTCATTCCTAGCCCCCGATACAACCTTTTGGAGGTTGTCAGAGTCTTGACCCCTTGTTTTGAGAAAATGAAGCTCAGAGTTTTTGATCTGTGCACACTGTAACCTGAGTTGGAGATTGTTTAAAAACTTTGGGATTTGATAGTATAGGGTTTTTCAAATGTAGAGTTGTTCAAATCCCAAAATTGACTTTTCAGTAAAAAATTGTTTCTGCTTTTAACTCAGAAAACCATAGTGCGACTTTTCGCTCATTTTGTGCTGCCAGGTCACACAATCGATCATGCACCGTAATTGTGGGGACATACACTGGTCGCGCAATAGATGTTGTAGGGACCAAAATCATTATGGGGACAGAGAAATGTCTTCAAAACTCGGTCCTAATTTGCCTAACAAATAAAAATTCCCCCACTACGCGGTCGATGCCTATATTGTATTTCAGATCATTTCAGTTGGCAAGCAGCTTGTAGCAGTGTATTACTTCAGTGGTAAAAACCATGAAAGCCTGTCTGTCTTTTTCAAAGGATAATTGTTCTTTTTTCTTGCAACAGAAGTCTTTTTTTATGCCCTGGAGAAAGATTCTGCCACACTAGGATCGAAACATTTGACTTTTTGAAGGTCATTCAGATTGCCCAGCAGTTGTTTCCCAGTATTTCATTTTATTTGATTACATTTAATTCATTTGAGAAGAGAAAGAAACATAGATTGTAACTATTTAACACAGGTGGCAATTGAAGGTGTAGACTAAAAAAGAAAGTTTCACAAAAACATTTACAGGAAGAGAAGAAGTGTTGTGTTGATTACTGACTTACAGTTGTTGGTTGAACACATGCAGGGAGGGCGTTTCCAGGTGCAGAAATTTGAGAAAAATATTAGAAGAATATCCCACAGTACTGGTGTTTTGAACAGATAGAGTCAAAGGTTGAGACTACAGTGAGCACAGACAACCAGTGAGAGAGCTCCGGAAGAGATAAACATACAGATTTTTCTTGATTTAATTTTATGCAACAGTTACAGATGTGAATAGTCCAAAAATGTCAGGTTGCATAATTTGTTTGGTTTTGCTTGATATGACAAACATTGAAGACCAATTGAGATGCAAAATCTCAATTTGTATATGCATTCAAAATTTTGAAGTTTGAAATGCATTGGTTCACAGTTGTCAGTAAATTATTCTCATTTGATATGTTGTTTACACACTTGTAAAAAGTTTTTTTTTAAAATTAAAACAGTACACGCATAAAATGTATTTTGATCTTTTAACCCCTTAAGTACAGTTATTACAGTGAGGCGCCGGGGTGTTGTGTCGGCTTTGCAGCCAAGCGAAACGAAAACAAGCTTCTGCAGCCAAGCGTACCGAACACAATAATCCTACAATGAATTGAAAATGCAGAAAATGGTGTCTATAGATGTCATCCGGCCTGGTGGCACTGTTTTTGTTTTTGTGCCATTTGGCGTCATCCGTACGCAAGGGGTTAACAGTTTTAAAACATGTTTTTCACAAATCCTGTTTTATTTTTGTCGTATTTTCATGTAAAATTGCAGTCATAAAGGATTCGCAAACACGTTCTGTCTCCAATTTGTCGTCGGTGCAAATTTAATGTAAAGGCTGTTAATGCACATGAATGAAATTGAAACTCTCTCCTCAAAACCGTCTTAGTCTCCTGAGTTTGAGCTCTTAGCTGGAAGAAGGAAGAAACAAGAAACAGGGAGGATGTGTCGAAGGCTGTCTCATCTTCCACACCCTTGGGAGTGGCTCTGGATTGATTTTCCCATCTTGTGTCTTATCTCCTTAGTCGATCCTTTACAGTTTTTCTCGCCCATCTCTCCGTGGTTCGGACAAGTTGTCAGTCCTGTGCGTGAATTCTGATCTCTCTGAGGATATATTCCAAGTCTGTTGATGCCTGCAGACAGATTTTCTTAATGTAGTTTGGCTGTCATGGTTGCATATCGATTTGAAATGGCTTTGCATTGGCAGATTGATATTGAAGGGTCTGCTTTCAGGTGGTTATTCCCAGAATGACGTCTTATCATTCGGTTTAACGTGAACAATTAACACGCTGAAAAAGTCTCTGTTTTGACCTACTGTCAAGTTGTACACATATCCTCAAGAATGTTCATGCTGTATACATGTATGTTAGATATCAAACGTGGAAATTGAATGTGTAATGTTTCTGACATGTGAAGAATGCTTGGCCTTTCAAGTCGGTTCCACTGCTGATGCAGTTTGACCTTTCACATGTTGTAGTTGTATTAGTCATCACTGATGTGGTACTGGTGATAAGTTTTGATCTACATAGTGTACCACAAACTCAATGACAACTTGATAAGAGACATGCACTAAACACGGTCATCGCTACAGAGGGTGTGTGAAGGGTGTGATACCCCATTAGTTGATTATGTCGGGGAATTTGGGTTGCTGTAGGCAAAATCACGTTTTGGTCGGCAAAGTGCAACTGTGTATGACAGTATGTAAGTATTTGAAATATGTCACAAATTTAATAGTGCCTTCAAACTCATAACACTCCTGCCTCTCCCCTCTACTTTTCAAATTATTTTTCGGATGGAAAATTATTTCTGGCCACCATTTCAATTTATCATTTATTTGTTTTGCTCACACCCCGTCGTCAAAATTGTACTACCCCCCCCCCCCATATTTTTCAACTCACACCCCACCAGCAAAATTGTGATCATACCCCCCATTCAAAATGATCCCATGACGCCCCTTATTGAACTTGTTTGGAGTGAAGACTACATAAGGACTGGTACTACAAGCTACAGTACTAGGCCCAAGTTTTCAGACAAGCTAATTTCAGTAGGCATGCCCCATCACTCTCTTTCTAATATTAATAAAATAGAAAAGTTGTTGCTGGCATTAAAAATAGATGTCATAATGCAAACTTGTGTAAATGTACTGTACAAAATGGAAATGTTAACAATCCTTATTTGTAGCTTCTCTTTTCTTTCATCCTGATAAAAAAAAACACCTCCAAAAGTAACATCTGCAAATGCAATATTAAGCCTTGATTTTCTTTAAAATGCAGGTAAGACATTTTTTGTTCAAATGCGATCAGGTTGCATTGGATTGGGTTTCAGTCATTGTGTGGGAATGAATTTGTTATGATTAGTTGTTTCCTGGGGGTTTTCCTCAAGCTTCAAAACATTTTGAAATTTTTCTTCCTTGCCTTCTATAGATTCAAAGTTGGCTAGACCATTAAAGCTAGCAGTAATCGGGCTGTCCAGGATAAATGTGATTTAGAAATAAATAAATAAAGATGGCACACTTTCTGTTCATCATCATTATTTCATCATCATAATTATACATTGCTTTTGTTACACAAAAATATGTAAAGATATAGGGTGAGTAAAAACACAAAACAGTCCAAATGCTGTACATACCATTGTTTTAATGTGATGTTTTTTGTGCTGAAAGAAAACATTCGGGTTAGAATTTCATGCCCATATGCTTAGAAAAGACTTATGTAAAATGGTATTCAAAATTGTGTTCATTTTTTTCTTACTTGTGTTTGTTTTTATACGTTTGTACAATTTCAATGCCCATGCTTTAAAAAGACTAGCACTTAGCCACAAAAGGGGAGTTTGTGTTATGACGTCAGATTTGTTTGCTGCCTTCAAGGATGACTTTTAGACAAATGGCACCAGCGGGCTAGATAGAGGGGACTAGATAAGAAATAGCTCTCAAAAGTCACTTTTTTGTTATTTCATGGCAGAAATAATTGGCTGTTTTATTTTACAATACGTAATCTACATAAAACTACAAAATGACACAGACTTCTCTCAGTAGTCAACATCCTCTTTAAAAATTGCAAGAAAATTTTCTATTTTACTCACTTGTGTTCGGTTGTTCTCATCCTCTTAACACATCTTAAATCATCATTTATTTCAATAATCAGTGAATAACAAAGTATTAATTCAGTGTAAATTATGCATTTTTGTTGTTATTTATTCAGCAAGCTGATGACACTGCCCCTGAGGATATCCGGGAGAAGCTTTCAGACTTACAGCGACAGATGAGAGACCATCATGAAGAACATCTACAGACACAACAGGTAAAGTCTCCATGACAACAACATGGTTAAATTTCGTACAGATATTCACCAAATTTTCAAAGTGAACAAGGAAAACTGGCATGAGCGGGACTATTTCTGTAAATTATTCATTAGATAGCAAGATATTCACTAGATAGCAAGATATTCACTAGATAGCAAGGCTGGAAACATGTGACCAAAATAATTTTACAGAAACAGTGCCAACATTGGTATGGGCGGAACCAGGTGGGGATTTATGTCCAACTTTGTTACTTTTTTTGCTTTTATGGATACAAAAAATAAAAAAACTGTCTGGTGTAATACCCCCATGCCTCCTGCCATGCGTTTTGCTTGTCTTTAATGGGTTAAAATAAAAAGTATGTTGGGCTGAACTTCCTCTGCAAAAGAAATTATTTGATACGTCCCTGAAAAGACATTCTGTACAGGTGGGAAATTAACATTTTTTGTGGAAGTCGCCCAATACAAGGCTAAAAGCCACTTTAGGTAAAGGGATACAACAGAGGTGGTGGGGCTGGCCACATTTTAGGTTGCCAGCCCTACCACCCTTATGGTTTTCCTGGGTCCCGATCTAAATAAATCTTCAATATATACCAAAGAAATTATCCCAATTTTTCAGACCTATAGACTTGGGCCAAACTTTGTTTGAATTGAGAGAAGGTTGCGGAACAGCATAAACAGTGACTAACTATTTTAAAAAGTAGCTCTTAGAAGGACTAGATGTTTTACATATTGTTCTATTTGTTGTATAATTATATCTTTTTATCAATATTGTTCCTGATGATGGTCGGAGCATACTGACCGAAATGTCCTCTGTTTCTTCTCAAAACGGTACATCTCCTTGAGAGTTGTCATTCCAAATGGTGTACAGTAGAACTCTGTTATAACAAACACCACTATACTGACTACTTGGCTATAACAAACATCCTCTTTGACTCCCAAATTATTGTATTCAATACATACCATTATTCACTATAACAAACAACCACCAAAGTGAACATTTTTTGTGGATCCCATGATGTTCGTTATGACGTGCTACTGTATTTGCAATCCTATTGCAACTTTTACTCTTCCAAGATATACTGTTCGAACTCTTTTCGTGTCGTCAACCACCCCCCCCCCCAAATAATTTTGTTTTTTAAATTGCTATTTTTCTAACAATACAATAGTGCTTTTTGTGGCTAACAATAATTCCGTTCCCGTAGGCTGGATCTGTTGTGCTTTAGAGACGCAAAAGCAACCCAGAGAAAAAGGGGTTTTCGGAGGGTTGCAACCAAAAATACAAATTAAAAAAAATTATAAATTGAAGCACATGCACATCTTTTATCATGGAGAGTCTCAAATCGCATTCAAAGTTGGTTAAATATTTGTTCAAGAGAAAGTACAATTAACAAGCCAGTCTTCAATGTGTGGAATTTATGGAATTTTAGATTAAATTGCAATGAATAAATTGTAATTGCAATGACCACTGGACAAGTTGGATCATGGAGCCCGTAAAAGTAGTTCCTAAATTACCGGACCCAGTTTTCCTCTCGTACTTAACAGTTTTCGGTGTATGCTGTATAACTTTATTGATTTTTGATTTTGAATAAAGCAGAAATCGTTGAACTGGGATACATTTTCTATTTGTGCCCATTTGTGAAAAATTGAGACACTTTGTCTAAAACCGCTGCTATTTTGGCTCCAGAGTGAGCAATTGTATGTTGTGCAGACTTTAATGTCTGTTACTCAATTGCCAAATTATCCTTGAAGTTGCTTGCCTTGCCGTCAGGGAGTCAGGGACAGATATTACAATTTGTAGATGAGATGCTAGTGACAGAAACTTGCCCATGCATGGCATTGCATGCATGTCTGCAGAGCAAACGGCATGTGAAATATTAGGATTCTACAATCTTCATGCACCTGTTTTTATGTTCTTCATGTCTGTATAATTACTTCGTGAAACTATAACGAATACATGCCTCATTTGCTTTATTAGGTTAATCATTCAGACAATGTAAACTGCCTCCCTGTTTTCAAAATGAGGGTAATTACAAATGTAACTGGTGTATGATCACTTTAGGGGTAGGGCTGTTCATTTTTGAATAAATTATTATTTTTTTGTTTATTAATTAGTTTATTTATTCTTTGAAATCTAATATAAATAACATCCATCGCGGCTCTAAAGCCGAATTGCAGAGTTATACACACAATCAAAATTCAATATTGTTATGAAAATGTAGTTATTAGAAATTGGGTTTGATCGAATTTTTTCACACGTCAACTGTAACTGCATGCCGTGCCGGTAAAAAAGTTGCACGCAATTAGAGCACGCTGGTGTTTTACATGCGGCGATCTATATTATGGACCGCCCGATCGACATTTTTTTTATGCGCCTGTTGTTTCAAGATCATTATGGGTACGTATAGCATTCTGATAACAAGAAACCAAACTCCAGCCTGTGATTTTGCATTAGTTATTTTAAGTGTCAAGGGTTTTACGGATGGGAACAAAAACTTACCATCGACAAAAATGCAACATTTGACACTGCTAAGCATCGTAACTTTTCTATTAACCCTAACCTACCTGAATCCATCAAAATCCATACCCCTGTTTTGGAGGATTTCGGCGGATTCAGGATACCTCCATATTGAAACCTGGGGGATTTTGATGGATTGAGGATTGTGAGCCTAGCGTTACTGCAGGATTTTGATGGATTCAGGATACCTCCATATTGTGCAGTCACCAAAACCAACTTTTTGTGCATGACAAAATATGTGGATTTTGGCGGATTCAGGATACTTTCTAGTAAAGTTACCCAAGGGGTTAGGGTTAAAATAGCATCAGAGTCGTATCTGTACATGTGTATATTTGTTAGAATATTAGAAGTGGTAAACTGGTATTCGAATATTCGGTTAATTCAAATATTCCAATTATCAGTGTAATAGAGTATCAAAGTCTGACGTCAGTTGGCATGACAACTGGCTCCAAACAAATGGAGATTTCGACTGTTCCTTTGTTAACAGCCAGTCGTGCAAACACATTGACACAAAATAGCATTCTGGTTCCAAACATTGCATTGACGTCCTCACTTCGGTACTCCATTGGGACAAGCCCTATTTAGGGGATTGATTTTTATTGAGCTGAGAGCATTACATGTACGTTAAACATTTGAAGAGGATCCTGTTGTCCTATACATGTAGGCTTTGGGTTGCTGTTTGACTTGGGGGTGGAACTTTGACAACAAATGTGACCTGCGCTGTCCCCACGAAACAGGTGGAAAGTAGCAAGATTTAAAAAGTGAGACTGGCTTTTCCTGAAAGTGCACACAATAATAATCTGGTATATCATACTCTACTTATTCCTGGGCCCCACTACATGTATACTTTTTTGAACCTGTAATAGTCTTCACCCTTGCTTTGAGGAAATGGAGCTCAAAGTTAGCGAACAGTGCACACTATAACCCGAGTTAACAAAAATCGCCTGAAAAATATTTTTGAGATTGAATTCAGGTTTCAAAACTTTGGGATTAATTATTATTCTGAAAATGTTAAAATCCCAAAATCGACTTTTGAGTGAAAAATTGTTGTTTCTGCTTGTGACGTTTTCGCTCTTTTTGTTGTGCCTGTTCACAAAAAAAAAAAATTAAATAGAACCAATAAAACATTGACCACTCTTGACAAACAGTTTCAGAGATAGACCTGATAGGCTCTCTGTTTTATGCCCATTTTGATTAGGACCTCACAATCCAATTTGAAGGAAAAACTTACACTATTGCAAATGGTGTTATGTATTGTATGTCTTTGTGATTCATGAGAATGCTCATCACTATTGGAACTGCACAAAAGGAAGTGGTAAATACTGAATGTACTGATTGGCGTTTCACTCCAGGGAATATTTGATCCATTAACCAAAATTAACCCATACCTGAGTCCTGAAGAACGGTCCATGTAATCATGATACATAAATACACAAATATTAACAGCTGTTAATCACGGTAAATTACGACATTAATTCCTTCAAGAAAATCCACTTCCACGTGGCCTAGTTTCTAGGCATTCTGAGCACTGGTCTTTGTATCTATGTCTGCGAGCGGGATATCAGATCTTAAGAATCAGTTGAAGTCTTAAATTGGTTTCCCAGATGTGTGTGTTTATCTCTCAGCACTTTGTCAAGTACATGAATGTGATGAGAGAGTTTTTGTTGTCATATAAAACCACGCTTGTAGCGTCCTGTGCCACACGTATTGCGCTCCTTACGAGTTTGACCACCAAACAATTTCGCAGTGTCTCCAGGAAGACAAGAAGGAGAAAAAAGAATTCATTAAGACAGACACTTGAAACTGGGTGGATTGAAATAAGTCAGGAATGCTTCGTTGATGAATTCCTCCCGACACGGATCCACGAATCATAAACACAAATACCGGGTCATATGTAATTCCCACGGTGGCGCTAGCACGTCCATGCTAAAGAAAATAGAGGCGAGTGTCCGTATTAGAAGCATGAAATACTCTGACGTCCATCCGTGTTCCCCTGGGACAACAATCAGTGTCCATTACCCAATGCCTCAAATGGCTCCTTCAATTTCCTGGGTGTTTTCTTAGTAACATGTTACAGGCTTTTCAAGATGACAAGAGACGGGGAGAGTCAAAAGAATCGGATAAAGTTGCAGAAAAGTACGACCGCTTCAGCCGGTGATATAATAGAATATTATGTCAACAATCCGGACATATATTTCTAAGTGTAAGCAGCCTTGTTGATGTTTTCCGATTTCTTTTTACAAAAGCGTACGAGAAACAATTGTTGAAAATCATTCGTGCAAATATATATATTGGTTATTAGTGTGGTTGTTTCTTTTCATTGAAATTTGACATATGTGGGATTGATGTAGAAAATGTACTGTGAATTATCAAGTTGAAACATTTAACAGGGTATAAACGTAGCTGCGGGTCTTTAAGAAGTCTTAAAAAGTCTTAAATTGACTTTTCTGAATTTAAGGCCTTAAAAAGCATTAGAAAGCATTAAATTTAGTTCTCCTAGGTCTTAAACAAATTGATGTATTAAAGTATGGCTTTTCTTAGCTCGTAAAAAATCCCCCTACATATTAATCTTTCAGTGGACCAGCGTGCCTTTTGTAATTGCAGCTCCAGCTCAGTCTAGTAATCCGGTCACACATTCTGATGAGGACATCGTGTACGGATGACGCCATAGGGCGCAAAAAACAGTGCCACCAGGCCGGATGACGCCATTGGCCGCTGTTTGTGCAGTTTCAATCCATTGTTGGATTATTGTGTATGTCATGCTTGACTGCACAAACACATTGTAGCGGTTCGATTTGGCTGCCAGAACCGCTGCAACACCCCAACGTCTCCCGTAAAATACCTTGCTCAAGGGGTTAATTCATTGTCAGCTCCACAAACGCTATTGTCGGCTTATTTTGTGGTCTTAAATTTTGTTTAGGGTAGCTTTAAAAAGGGTCGTAAAAAGTCTTACATTTGACTTTTTGAAATGTGCAGATACCCTGATTTAATAAGTGACTACAATATGTTTAAAATAGTTGTGACAGTATCCAACTATTTACAATTACCAACCAAATTTAACCTTTGAGAAAGAATTGATAAGGCAAGGAGGCCTATATATTATTCCATTTGCTGTAGCAGTTATTACACATGTCATATTATTACAATTAGCAAACAATTTTCTTTAAATATCACACCAAAACTTTAAAAATGAGGAATCAAATGACGAATCCTGAATCGACGAATAATGCACCGATCTATGCAATTCTGGCTTTGAAATCCTGGATCTCCGTGCTAAGTCAACAACTAACTATGCCAAACATGCCCTGAGCTGCCAATTATGGCATGATTCATCATGCATGAATGAATTTGTTGAATAGCACAGTGTTTGTTTACCACGGAGAGCCTCACTTTCAAGTCAGAAGTGGGCACTAGACGGGGCTAATATATAATTTCTCTATTGGTTGAGAAAAAACACCTGTGTAAACACAATTTTTTAATGTTGTCTTTTTGTCATCTTTGTCAAGAAAAATCAAGGAAAATGGCAGGGGTTGATTCGGGAGCGTGGTTGGGGTTGAACTTTTCCCCCTTCCTCTGCTCTTTGTTACTTTTATTGATTTATTTTTGTTACTGGCAAACTATAAAATAAATTGTTCAACCCCTTCTGTCTGGCTGTTATTGGGGTGCTGGTACATGTATGCCAATACGGGCTTGTGCAGCCAACCGTAGCGCACACAATAGGCAAACAATGGATTGAATACGTGCAGGAATGCGCAAATAGACGACAACCAGCCAGGTGGTCTCTTTTAAACCACAGCTATGGCCGTCGTCCATATTCAATGGGTTACCCTGTTCTTGTCCCTCCTGCCATAAAAATCTAGATCCGCCCCTGAGATGACCTAAAATAAAATTTAACATCCATTTATCTTCACATTTTGGGCTGTTTACAAATTCCTTTCTTCCTTGTTATCCTGATCAAGATGGTATAAAACCCTACAGGTTCCTCTCGACTTTTCGACCCAAAACTTGACACATTTTTGGGGTCAATCTTTGCAGGGTTTGCGAGAGGAACTGAGGGAGAGCTTCAGACAACAGAAACTGTTGGACGAACACCAAAACCAGCTGATCCAGAAACATGACGACCTACTACAAAAACACTCTGAGCTGCAGCGGGAATACGACGACGCTACACGGCAGCACCAGAAGCTGCAGAAACGACACTCCAAGCTGAAGGGAAAACACAGCTTGCTGCAGGACGAGCATGGGTTGCTGGAGACAACACGCAGAGAACTGGATGACAGGTTAGTTGGAAAAGTTAATTTAAAGGGTTTTTTTCCCCCGAGACCAAAATGTTTTGGGGTGGGGCTGGGGTGGGGTTTAAGTGGGCCTTGATAATTTGTTGAAGCACAACAAATTTTTTTTTGAACCTGATTTAAAAACGAAAGTTTCAGAATGAGGGTTGAGATCGGGGAGCAACATTTTTTTTTAAGGGAACTTATTTTTCGAACCTGATTTTTCCAAAAACATTACAATGTGGGTAGGGACGGAGTAAACAGATTTTTTAGAACCTTTTTTTTTTCTTCAAAAATTGTTGGGATGGAAAGTAGGAATGGGGTAGGGCTAAACAGTTTTTTTTTTTTTTAGATATAACCGATTTTTAAAAATTGTTACCCAAGTTTTCAAAGACGGGGTGGGACACGGGGGGGGGGGGGGGGGGGGGGGGGTTGACAGTTTTGCAACTGTAGGCATACATACAAAAGGCAGGGCAGGAAGCATGTTTTTTTCTGACCTCCAACCCCCCTTCTCAGATCTGGCCCTGCTTACATGCACGCTACTTAATTCTCCCCTTCCCCTGTAGTTATGCCACTGGATCCACTGCACTCAATATTACAATATTACATATATCACCAACCCTACTAACTCTGATCGTAACCCTTTACCTAGAGTATTCAGTGATTAAAAAAAATATGGACGTTTTAAAGCTTCAATTCCTTATTAGATATTTATCAAAAAGTTGACCCATCTCCTACTGGTAGTTAACAGACCCCGGGATCGGATGTTTGTCAAAAATGTCATTTGAAGCTCACAGGCACTTATCGTTCTCATGAAATAGGCAAATTAACTCCTATAATGGAATGATAACGGATGTTGATTGCCAGTTACTACTTCATAATGACCTACTTTGGGAGTGTGGAATGAGCCAATAAAGAAGAAAGAATAGCAATTTACCTAATT
This sequence comes from Hippasteria phrygiana, assembly GCA_037893225.1. Taxonomy (NCBI): domain Eukaryota; kingdom Metazoa; phylum Echinodermata; class Asteroidea; order Valvatida; family Goniasteridae; genus Hippasteria; species Hippasteria phrygiana. The sequence continues at coordinate 29,223 of JAZGUH010000575.1, read as the reverse complement.
CGCTGCCCATATAGTAAAAAGAAGGAAGGCCAGACTATTTTTTGCCAATAGGTAATAAAGCCTTAATGTGTAACATCACTTTGCCAAGGATGTACCAAATTAAAGCTGTTATGTCCATGCTCTTTGATTGTATCAGCCTGAAAAATCAATGTTCAAATTGATTAGCTTATTTGTTAGCATTAGTTTTTCAAAGTGAACACAGAAAACTGGCAGGAGCGGGATTCGAACCTGCGACCTCCGGAATACCGTACCGGCGCTCTACCAACTGAGCTATCTTGCCCTATGTTGGCGGTCTCCCAAATTGGTAGTGTCTTTGTTCGGGGGTTGGGGAAACTATAGTCTGAAGTAATAAACCCATAATGCCCTATAGCCAGGGATCACGCCCCAACTTTACGATGCAACCTGGGAAGAGGCATTGTGGGGATCATGAGGATGTGACTTTTAACTTATAATATCATCAAACCCTTGTGGTTTGTTTGACGATATTGTCAGCATTAGATAAGGTATGAACTTTTCAATGAGGCATTCCACAATAAAACATTTACCAGTGATAATTAATAGATTGAATAAGTTTCAAATTTAGCATTGGGAGTGAGACACTCCTATTTCCAACAGTATTAATGTATATCACGCAATATATATTCTTCATGCAATATATTTTTACTAGGAAGACGTAATAGACTAGATTGAATTCAAAACTTTGTTTTCCATAATTCATTAGTGGGGGAAATATACTAGATTGAGATTTTCATTCAGAGTGCAGACATAGGTCTTAAAAATTCATCAGCTAAAACTAAAAATGTTTTGTCCGGAATTCTTAAAAATGTATAAAGAAAATAGATTGAACATCACACAAGTCCCCCAAAAGGCAACACTTCATGTTTATTTAATAATAGTAATTCAATCTCTCCTACCCTTGCTGCTCGGTAATCCCTTTCGGTGTATATAAAGCAAAAATTACAGAAACTCCCGATACAGCCATTACCCCTCGGTCCTTCCCCCCTCTCTATTTAGGTCAATTAACTCCTAATGTTGAGCATCTGGGTTGATCAGGTGTTGATCAAGCCACATGGTTGGCGCCGATAGGCCAGTCCCCTTGACAGGACAGGATATAGGGGCTGTATGTCTCGGAGGACGTCGCTATCCTAAACGGGCCGATCAGTAGCTTCAAGTGTTTGCAGCATTAGGGGGATGAGCAGGCAATAGGTGAAGAGGGAATTATTCATGATGCATGTTAAAGAGGGACATTTAGCAGTGAGGGCTCCAGATCAGATGATACTCGTCTTTCTCTTGGGTAAAGCTTTAGCCTCTGCCAAAGATTCTGCTTGGATCAGAACTCCAGCCCTCCTAAATTTCATCTTTTATGTATTTCAAGTCATTTCTGTTGACAAGCAGTTCAGAGCTGAATATTATTCATCTTATAAGATAGCATTGTTAGACATTTGAACATTTCAATGAGGTATCTTCAATTTATGGGAATCAACAAAGTATTATTAGTTGCAGGATAAGTGGTAGGTTGTTATTTTGAAATTTGTTGTCTCAAAAGCATAAACGATTTTCCAAAATGTTACCAAAAATGTTCTCTTCGAAGAACTAATTTTCGTATTCTACGGTTACATGTTTACTGATTGCATAGAAACTATTCACTTTTGCACAGGAACTGTTCACTATTTGTGTCATTTTCTAAACTTAAGACTTTAAAGGCCCATTATGGAGTTTTTGAGAAATTAAGTAACTGAAGTGTATATCAATATGAATAAGGATGTATAAGACCTGAGAATATTATCTGCCAATTCTAATTGTGCTACCTTTTAAAATAGTTTGCCTTTATGGCAAAGTAAAAGTAGTATTTGTAAGAATTACCACAAATGTGTAAGACATAATCTTTAGAAATCAAAATGTCTTGGCCCAAAAATGTCTTCAAATGGTACCATGCAGTGCAGAATAACTTGCCAACCTTTTTTTAGCTTCACTGTCTTCAAATTGACTAACTCTTTTATGACAGTTTGTTTAATTTTGGTTATTGCACAAGTTTCAACAGGGCTTATATATTCCCTGATGCAACTTATTTGAATAATTTTGAACATAGGCTTATTATACACCACGCTCAATTACCCATGGCCTATGCTCAATTGCTAGTTTAATTCATACACCATTTAATAGCATAATTATCTTTACAAACTGCACTTTTGATTGAAACCTAATTAAGTTTAGCCCCGCTTGAAATAACTTACATAGCTACATGACTGTATCAGGTAAACAAATGTTGCCATACTTGTTTTCTTCAATTCTTTTTCCATAGGTTGGATGATATATCAAGTAAACACGGATCACTGGAAAGCGAGTATGCCACGCTGAGGGAGAAACAGGAAGATCTAGATAAACAACTTCAAGAAAACTTGAGATTGCAAGAGGAGAGGGAAAGACTTGTGCAGAAAAGAGGTAAGGAAGAGGGGGATTTAAAAAAGGAAAAGGGCAGGGCTGTAGTCAAGTGCATCACAAGTCCCTGCAAGTCCACCACAAGTCCCTGCAAGTCCATCACAAGTCCCTGCAAGTCCATCACAAGTCCCTGCAAGTCCATCACAAGCCCTCCAGTCCTAATTCCAATCACAAGCTATTCAAATGAGCTTTGACAAAGGCATTCCTTTACTTGTGACCAGCTTTATGAAAGGACTTCTTACTGGACTTGTGATAGGACTTGTGAAAGGACTTGCAGAGACTCGACTACAGCTCTGGAAAAGGGTAGTTGAGATTGCAAGAAAAGTTGGAATAATAGCAGTATAAAAAGGAAGAAAGAAGGAAAAAGGAAAAAAAGAAAGGCAAAGTTGACATCTCAAAAAAATGGGAATGAATAGAAACCTCAGAAAGGACTCAAAGAAGGAAAAAAGAAGAATTAAAAAGGAAAGGGAAGTTGAGACTGCAAAAAAAACAGGAAAGGGATGGAAACCCTGACAGGAGGCAAAAACGGAAACAAGTTATTTCTTCCTTTACTCTTTTAGCTCCTTTATTCTATATTGCATTTCTTTTGTTGGTTAACAATTTGCAGTGACAAATTCAATGTGCAAATAAACCCACAATTTATTATATACCAGAAATATAACAGACACATTTCTCCACTCTGCCGTGTATTTGCATTGCGCACAACTAAACTACTAGGGAGACAGTTCTATGACAAATTGCAGGTTCTTGCAATTATGACAAGAGTACAAACGCTGTCATGGTAGCGATATGATGGATAGACCCTAATAAGTCCTCAATGAATGAACCGCAAGCCGCGGAAAAGATCACACGGTCCATTATTAGAAGCAAGTGCTCCACGCCCCGTCGGTCCGTCAACCTACAGTGTTAGAGTTTCCGGCAAGAATGATTGATAACTCAAATATTCCGCGGTTGGTCTTTGTACCACAGCAATTCATCTTCTTTTTTTAGCTGACAGTTAATGTTTTCTAATGACATACTAGAGCCATGTATGTTTTTCAGATCAAACTAACTCATCATGCACTGCAGAGAGTCAGCAGTCCATAAAATGACTGTAACAGTCTTCGATTCAAATCATCTAAGGAGAACATGTAGGAAAGTGCAAATTTGCTCATAGAATGTCAGTGACACCGAGCAATTTGTTAACCTAGCAAGGAAAACGACTTCAGCAGTATCGTGCATGCTCGGCTAAACTGTCGGTATTTCAAATGCAAGACATGTTTGCTAGTTTCTTGATGACAACTTAACGGAGATACACGATCAATTTGTTTTTATTGGCTGGCTTTCCAAAATACTTCTGCAGCTAGAGTCTGTCTAGGTTTCTGCCAACGATGTTTGTCAAATTGCTTTTGAGGCTTCTATGATTGAGCTTCACAATATTTAAGTTTGAACAAATACACCTCTAATTTGAACTTCAAAGTCATTATTTGCAATAATGGTTTCAAGCTTTTGGCACTGAAGTATTCCAGGGAAAATCGCATCTCATTTTTTGGACAGATTTTTGAAAGAAAATATAATGCAGATGGTTTGTTTTCATAGTCTGGTTTCTGGTACTGGCTAGTTGAAGGGGGCATAGGCCAGAGGGGAGGTCAAAGTTTCGTTGTTTTTTTTCTTGTATTAATGACATTAATTTATTTGATTTTTAAGTATTTCTGGTAGTGGAACAGAGAATTCTTCAAATTGTAGTTACATGAAAAACCTGAGGACACAGGTAAGTTTTAGAGGTGGGATGAACCTACAGAATCATATTCTGGGGAAACCCATAGAATTAGGCAGGGATTGAAAACTTAATCCACGTGTTGAAAGTTGTTGATCATAGTAGAAAGGTGAGGAAAGGAGCAATACGCTAACCTTACTCTCCCTAACAACTCCCCATTGAGAAGATTGTCAAACATTTTCAAAAACTGGTTTCTCTCCATAAAATAGTGTTCTGTCAAGACCTGCGCTGGCTTTGTATCTCTATGAATGAAGAACCCATCTCATATTTTGTTGTAAGCAGCAGAGGAAGTCGGCACCTCAGCACAGGATGGAGAGGGCCTTGAGAATGAAGATGCATGTGATAAGGAGAAAGATGAAGAAGGAAAGGGCAAGGATGTGACTGTAGACGAGGATGAGGATGTTACCAAGGACGATGCGGCAGATGATGATTGCGAGGATGAGGTCGATTTCAAGAGGATGATTGAGATAGGCGATGAAGTCTTGGCTCAATCACCTGAAGATGGCTGGTTCTATAGGGGTAAGTTTCTCAGACGACTTCTACTTTAGAAAAAAATTAGAGTCTGATGTTTCCATCCTAGCAGCATCTTTCTCAAAAACAAATTTTCCAGCCAGCCAGCCAGCCAGCCAGCTGGCCAGGCAATGACTGACATTTCTAAAGCGCCCAAATAAATAAATTGCTCCAAGGTGCTGATGGGGCACAGAGTAAAGAATAATTATTGATGCTACGCCTTTTGGAACAGGTGAGCTTTCAGGAGTGTCTTGAATGTATGCAATGACTTGGTGTCTCTGATGTATTCTGGAAGCTTAGCCTTTGGGGAAGACCTGCTGGGTCATTCTAGGTGGTTAGTTATTCATATCATTAAAAACAAATAAATAGAAAACAGATTGATGAAAAGGAGGGGTCATATTATTATGCTTGTTCTGTCTGTTCGTCTCCTTACAAACAACTCAAATTTCCATAAACAAGGGGTACACTACTACATTACAAGTTAAAAACCTTTTTCATAATTTTAAGAAGTGAAAACAATCAACAAACACTTCAATCAGAGAAAGAGTAAAACATTAACTAAACAGCCCCAAAACATTTGAAATATTTGAATAATAACAGCACATTAATATAACACTTTTTCCTAAAAAGGCAACAAATGTAACAAAGCACTCTACTTCAGGAAATTATGAAAAAGGCCTAACAAGACAAGATAGATTAACCTGTCTTTTTAGCCCCCCCCCCAAAAAAGAAAAGAAAAAAAGAAGAAAACAATTAATATATGAATTAAAAAGGAAAATGAAAACACATCTAGTTGCCATTAGAAAACCCGGAAAACTTTGACTATGGGTCTGTAAATGTGGGCAGTTGGTCTACTGAGTAGTCTCATCAACTTCTTGGTATATGTGACCCGCTCTGCAAAAAGGGGTAATATGTCACAAATTTTGAAAAATGAGTTTTATACATTTGGTGTAGGTTTGACCCCTGTGGCATTTTGTGTTCTCAACATACAATGTATCTTGACATGTGTATACTCCTATTTTCCAATTTAACAGAGGTGCGTTTAGAGATATAGGCCTTTAAACACAAAAGGTGCAAAGAAATAGGATAGAAGTAATTTTTATCAACATGTATTTGTTCATCTTCATTTGTCAATATTAATGTTTCTGAAAATAAATTATGAAAATATAGATATAATAGAAGTCAACAAATCACTTATGTGAAGAATTTGTCTCTACATAGAACAGCCGTGTGTGTATAGTGCGAACATTTTTTGTAGAGCAGGTCACATATGATTTTAGATTTCAAAGTTCTCCTTTGCACCTTCCATCGAGTTGCGCCCCTAGGGATAATTTACTTTCCCCTGCATTATTCCCCCCAGCCACTCAGCTGTTACATTAATTAGGGCAATTTTTGTCACTCCCAGTGGGAAATGAAGGTGTCATCGTTCATCGGTCATACCCTTGTCCCAAGTCGATTGCAATATATTTTCTGCTGGCACTGTTGAATTTACCTCCGAGGCAATTTTGTGGGTGTTTTGCCACAAAATGTTTTAATTGTTATCAGGTCCATCGCTAGCTCCGGGCATCAGGGGCCAAATAACCCGAAGAAGAAAAAAAAATATATATATAATTTTGATGCTTTTTGTTTTTGCCAATGGGGGGCCCTTAGCAACGGGGCTGATTATTATCGACCAAGCATGAGTTGAGTGGCTTAATGTGGTGATTCCAACAGCTTGGGTGTTAAAAGTACGGCACACATCAATTTTTTTGGTATATGCGTGACTTCATCAGTTTTTTTACCCTATAGTTGACTCAGCAATTTAGCCGTACTGTAATGGGGATTTATTTATTCAAGTCCACAAATGGGTCCCATGAAATATTGATGGCTGCATCACACATTTGTGAGATTATCAGGCTGCTGTCCTCATGCATTGAGTGACAACAGCTGTAGCTGGGGGCTTTGTGAGCTTGATGACAATACATGTATTTACATCGATTAATGGAGACAAATGTGGACCATTAAAGGCTAAATGTTGAATTTAGAAATTAAGGTGGTCGTTATTTATGCTGGTTTTAAATTCCGAGGTGTGACGTGTTGGTGGGGTAATATATTGGCTCATTACATTTAGCTCCAGAAATTATCAATATTACCAACATTTCATGGCCATCAATTACAACCCCCCCCCCCCCCCCCCCCCCAAAAAAAAATTAAGGAAATTGTACCTTGGAAAAATTGTAAATCCATTATAATTGCTGTACAAAATTTAAGTTTTTCGTATTTTTTTTGCTATTTGTATTGATCTTTGTACCGGATGTACTGCCCGTGTACTTTTCGAGTTTCACCCCGAAAAAATATTTTTTCTGTTTTTAATACTATTTTTCTGGCACTACAAAAGTTATTCACTTTTGAATGAGACATGACTGAAACAAAAATCTAAGTTTAGTTATTGAATAATTACTAATGTTGAATTTTTGGTAGTGCAACAATAATTTAGGCATATCTTTGTGTATTAGATGCTTAAAAAACAGCCAAGGATAAAAGGCTTCTTTGAGGGTTGCGATCACTGTGTTTGTTTAGCACTTAGAGCCTCGCTTTCAACCCGGAAGTGTGCAGTAGGGGCTATTGTGAAATTCGTCTATTGATCTTTGTTAATATTACATGTACTTACAATGTAATCTCTTGATACAGGGATGGCCATAGCCACGGTTTAAAAAGGACCACCTGGCTGGTTGTCATCTATATGCGCATTCCTGCATGTACTGAATCCGTTCATGTTTCCATATTGTTCTTGAATTGGAGTGTAATAAATAGATGGGGCTCTTTCAAACAAAACTTTCATTGACACGAAAGGGGGGCTCCAAGTGCAATGAACAGGACCACTCTATTCAGTGTGGTGCCTATTGTTTGCATTTACACTTGGCTGCACAGCCCTTTCTTTGCATACCAGCCCCGCCATGTCACAATGGGTTAAAAGTATTGCAGTTGATACAAATAAGACATTTTGTCATGCTTTGGCCAAGCAAAATAACATTAACCAAAGATGCTGTTTTCTAGAAGATACTTGGTACCAAATGTGGTAGATCTCCTAATGTTTTCCCACTTTTTTCCTGTTGATCAGGGACCGTCAATTCAAAGAGTGAAGATTCAGAGTTCTTTGTCGAAGACAGCAACAATACCATCCAAAAGGTCTCAACCAAGTACATCTTGACGGACAAGGACGATGGGGACAGAATGATCCAGGTATATAGGACACAGGCATTATAATGATGATGAGAGGAGACGTAAAGGGGCGGAGCTTGAATGTGACAAGGGGTGGAGCAGGGATGCTACACAAATTTTTCGCTTGTTCCCACCGCCCAAACAGGGCGCTGGGAACGTCTGATGCTCTTCACAGATTTTTGTGACGGAAATGCACGGCATTCTGGGTAGCGTACTGTGACCTTTGCAAATTGCATGGGTGATATGCGTAGCGTGTGTGCAGTACCTTTTATACGTATTTTATACGTATTACTGACAATGCAGGAACCAACTGAGGCATCCTCATTGAGGCATCCCCACAATGTGGCTTCCCAGGGTATACAATTCTTTTGATGCAGGTCAAACTTAGAGCAAAGGGTGTTGTATGTACATTTTCTATGTAAAGCCTCGACGTCAGAAACGCAGAGAGCAACACAAACAGCACCCAAACTACAGCGCTGACAGATGGAAACATTTCCTCTGTAAACGTTGCAGGCATCTTGCAGACGATTGGCAAAGTTGAACTTGGTTTAACTTTGCCAATCGTCTGTGTATCCCTACTGTTTGCCCGCCGATCGTTTTGGTGAATGGAAACACATTTCCGTCACAGAATCAATCCTGCAATGCCATGCAGAGTACCCGATGTTTCCGCTTGTATTTTATTTTATTAAATTGAATTGAATTGAAAAAAGTCTGCACTCGAATAAGAATTATTTGTTGAGCGCCGCCATATTGGACAAGTTAGCTTGATGCATGGATGCAATATCATTGCGTCGCGTATCCGATCAATCACAGTGCCCTCCAGATGTCGCAGCACGTCCCGTTTATGATGGTTCTGTGTACTGTCTGGAAACTAGGCTTAACAAAATGATGCCTGTGACACAAATGTACACTTGCGTTATGCATCTGTTGCTTCTTGATTCAGATAATCCCCCAAATTTTACCTTTAAATGTAGTGTACATGATTGGTCATTGTTGCAATTTTTTGAAATGGGCGGATTTGGGGGTTAGTATTTCATAGAAAATATCGTTCCACTGACCTGTTCAAAGTTTTGCATTGTTGGATGGCAAAAAAAACGAAAGAAAAACGGTGCTCGTTTTCAACCGTCGGGCGGATGATAGCCTTAAGTCAAGGCACACGTGGCTACCTGGACGCGTTACGTGCCCCGAATGCCAGCATGTCCGGGGCGCACCACTTGTCCGGGTAGCCACGCGCGCCTTGACTAAAGGCTACAGAGCTGTTTTCCAATGATTTCCAGCTGGAAATCGTTGGAAAACGATATAATTTTCCACTTTTCTTAACAACGACAGCACACCTGATGCCATCATTTCACAGGATGATTGAGACTACTATTAACTTACAGTATAGTAAGGTATAGAGTACCGAAGTGATGACGTCAATCAATGCAATGTTTGGAACCAGAATACATACTAAATTGCATGTGTTTGGAGTCAGTTGCCGCGGCAACTGACGTCAGACTTCGGTACTCCTTTTCGTAATAATTCAGTAAAATAATAATTGGAGGATTACCAATCGTGTACACTACCTTTAATACTTACTTTCTTTAGCAAGTCAAGTTCATTGAAATGACTGATTTAAGAGATCAAACCATTCTTTTTCCTTTCTTCTTTGATACTATCTATGCATCTTTCAGCAAGGGGATGCCGTTATCGCTCGTCATCCGAGCCAGCCATTCCGCTACGGTCCGGCCACGGTCACTAAGCTTCTGCAAGACCTGTGGTGTCAGGTGGAGTTCTATGATGAAGAGATTGCTGACGTGCCTAGGGAGGAGATGTACTACGTGACTCCTGAGTGCCATGATGAGGTCAAAGAGGCCATCCTCCTTGGGGAGGATCGATGGGTGGGGCGTCCTGCTGTGGCTAGGAGAGATGAGGATGGCGTCTACTTGTTAGGTAATTGTAAAGTGAAGTCTGTCCTGAGTCAATATGGCTCATCGGGCCGGTGTTTTTTATATCCGGTTTCTTTTTCTTTAAATGAATATTTCTATTCGCAATGCAGGTTACTCCCACCACTTGCTGGTACCCATTTCTACAGCCATTAACCTGTGCGCTGCATCGCACCACTAAGGACGTCTTGGAACGAAGACTACGTTTCTACTTAAGTGTGGAGCAGAAATAATTATGATAAAGTGTCTTGTTCATGGACACAAGTGCAATGACTGGCAAGGCTGGGATTTGAACCCACTATCTGACAACTCAGCCACTGGAACTTGGGTTCAGTGCACTAGACATGGTGTAACAAATTAGTTTTCAGATTGTCAATAGACTTTCACATAATCTTTTTGCTTGTGATCTTGATTTTGATTTGTGATTGTGATTTTTGATTTTGAATTGTTGGAAATCCAAAAAGTGTTTTTGTTCAATTTTGTAAGTAAGAATTGAAAATGTACAATTTGTACTTTCTGTAATTATCCCCTGCAGCCACTGTTATAGAACGCATCAACAGAGGGCGATATTTCCTCATGGAATGGCCGGACGACACGACCAGCGAGCAGCACTGCATGCACATCTTTGGCGCCTTCTCGCGTCGTCAGCGCTTTGCACTAGGCGACCACGTTCTCGCCATGGCCAATGCTGTCAAAATGACGTACTTGCCGAGCAGAATCACGGCCACTGACGGCAGCAGATTGGTGATTGAGTTCTGTGACGGAACAAGGTAGGAAGAAAGTTTCTCAGCTGTTTTTGGTTTCTGAAAAGCAGGCTGTACTGTATATTAGCAGGTTTAGGGAAGAGTGGTTAAGATGTCTGCACAAGTAAGTTGGGGGTCATAGGTTTAAATCCCACATCAGTATCAGCACTAAAGTGCAAGTATAAGAAAAGGTCCCTTTGCAGTTCCAAACGTAAAGCAGCATGTTTTTCTTTTTAATAACACAATCATCTGAAGGACTATTAACATTAATTATTGTGGGTATTCTCCTTGCAGATGCCCAACATTAGAATTAGAAACGCTGAAATCTGAATTGTTTTCAGAGGGTTACTGAATGTCCCATACTTAACACTAACATGTAGGAATTCTGGGACTTGCCCTAAACCAGCTTGTAAATCTGCAACTCTTTACTTAAAGAGTTTATCAGAAAGAAAATTAAAAAGAAGTTTATATTGCTATTGCAAATGGTGTGTTTAAATATACAGCACACAGCCTTGAGGAAAATATTCTTCAGAACGTTGTGTGAATGTTTTAAGCCTTAAAGGAGCTTTAGTTTGGTTATAATCAGACATACCTTAAAGCAAAGTTTCCTTCTGTCAAACAACCCTTAAGCTTACTCTTACATTTATTATTACTTCCAACTGTGATTCTTTGTGGGCGGGACTGATTGTCTTCGTCTCCCCGAACCTCCCACACCAGCCCCCCAAAATTGCCTGTTTTTATCTGTTTTTAACTTTTTAAGAATACGTGTGTGAAATATTTCAAAATTGTAAGAATTATTTCAATCTTTTCCCCAAAATTACATTAGGAAAAATTAGTAATCCTAAAAATGTTGTTCCTCCCAAAATCACTTCCTGTTGAAAATAGGTAGGATAAATTAAAGAGACTGGTGAGTGTTGCAGCTAATGAAATATCTTGTTTGAAGTGGCATAGATAATATTCAAATTGAAGCTGAGGGGTGGAGCTATAAGGGGGCGGGGCTGAACCCACCCGCCCTCGCTTTAAGCCAAATTTTATTTTTTCTGTTTCTGCCCCTTTTTGGTTTCTTTAATTTCTGGATCCACCCCTAAAGCCATCTATTATTTTTTGATTTTACAGTTCCAATGATGTGGATCCAATTCAATGCTTCTGGCTTCCCGAAGAGTATTATGAGAGCAGTCGATCGTACCACATGCGACACAATGCCGACATGCCTTCCATTCTACCTGCACCTCGCCCCTCCACCCCCCTTCAACCAACACCACCGAGGTCCCGACCGGGCTCCGCCTCCAGTGTCAGTTCAAGGTCAAGTGCTGGGTCAAAGGTCAAGAGGTCAGGCTCACTGACATCGAGTATTGCAAGTAAAAGCAAGTCGGTTTCCTCAGCTGGTGATGATTGGTAGATGCAATATGAGAGTTGCTATCATTTTAACCCCTTGTGTCCGGCTGTAATTGGTATGCCAAGAACGTGCTGTGCAGCCAGGCGTAAACAAAAACAATAGGCACCACACTGAATAGAGTGTTCCTCGTCATCGCACTTGGAGCCCCTTTCGTGTGAATGAAAGCTTTGTTTGAAAAAGCTCTATCTATTCATTACACTCAAGAACAATGTAGTTGAAACATGAATGGATTGAGTATGCATAAGAATGCGCATATAGACGACAACTGGTCAGGTGGTCTTTTTCAAACCATGGCTATGGTTGTCGTCCAGATTCAAGCGGTTAAAGGTATGGTATTGGCTCCGTGCACAAGTACTCCCTCAACGGAAAGAAAGGGAGAGTTGGGGGGTCACTATTGACGCCATCTTGACTTTAATTTGGGTTGTGGAGTGTCCGATTCCCACCTCCATTAGTCAGAATCAAAACCGCGAAAAAGGAGAGTCCGCGAACGGACTATGCAATCCCCCTGGTGTACGCGTGTCATATGAATGAGATATGGCATGTGTGAAACCAGCGAAATTGTATGTGACCCGCCCATGCGACATCGTTGCTAGGTGAAAAAGTGCCCTCTTTTGTTAGCGCACGGAGCTCATAGCTGTTGTAATGATCAAAACAAAACATGTAAGTTTCAAGCAAAAAGCTTGTAAAGATGTGAACAAGTACCTCCTGCGAAATAGTTCCATCTAAAATGCTGTTGTCTTCGAGAAGACTGTATCCCAAGCCCTTCCAAAAGGCTGTGGCTTATTTGGATTTCAGCAATTGAAATAAACCCATATAAATCTGCACAAAATCAGTTAAAACAGAAATGAGTTGTCACTTCTACCAAAGCTATGTTATACCTTGAACCATTTCCAAAGAAATTTTCTGAAACTAAAAGCAAAGCTGTATTTTGTCCAAGTTTTTGTGCTACCAAGGCCAAGTAATTTGTTTTTTAAAGCTAGCATCCTGGGGGTTTTATTTAAAGTTTTCCCAGATTTTCAGATTGTTTTCAAATTGTTCAAAAAGTCTGCAAATTTTTATTATTTTTTTTTCCACCGAACATTTTGTGTTTTATATTTTTATTCCCTTTAAAATATTATTTTGAAGACGTAAAAAAAAACATGCAATTAGCCTTTTAACCGGTTTACGCCAGGATTATTTTGACATTCACCGGACCCAGTCGCGGGATTATTTTTCACGAACCTCGATGCCAGCCGGGTTCAGGTAGAATCGGGCCGTAATCTGTGGGTAGCACACCCTGATATTGCTAGCCTCACTCGCTGCGAGCGGGTCGCTGACAGATATTACCGGCCTCGATCTAGTGCGTGTTTATCAGTCATCCGTTTTGAATACCGCAAAACCTTTGCATGTATACACGTCATCTGACGCGAACTGGTTAAAAGGAAGTGGGCATTGATGCCAAACCCTTATTTTTATGACCTTTTTATGCTGTGAATTACCAAGTTTGACAGGGTTAGTTACATCATTGCTAAATTGTTTAGAAAGTATGTTTATGGCACTAAGTATCTCCATTGCAACCAATTAGTTTTCAAGACATCATTGCAAGTGTCTCAAGTTTAGTAGATTTACCAGACTGTGGGCTTGGAGAAAATGTTTGCCCAAAGTAATTTCTACCTCTTTGCAGAAAATCACAATTGTGTGGTTTTTGAGGTTTAGAAATGATAGGCATTATTTTATTTAACATATTTAATAGCAGGGTATATAATGTTGATTCAGGGTCTTAGGAAAAGGAAATTAAAAATATGCTGTGATCTGAAACAGATGGTGTTGGGTAGAAAAGGTATTTCAGAAAACATAACTTCACACAGTGTGGATTCTGCCCTGTGTTGTAGCATTGTATTTCTGTTTGAACCTCAATTATAATTCAGTGCAACACCTGATGTGCAAAATCTTCCCAAAATGTTAACCAGTTCTTGTCGGTGGACGTGTTAACACGATCTAGCTGTTTTTATACAGGGGCACGGCTGACAGGTTAAAACGTCAAGCTTGCCTAGACTCACCTCTGGGTGACGTCTCAACACGCTAATCCCTCATTTGTTTTGTACACACACACAAAGTCCGAGAAGTCTGTGGAGGCGGAACGTGTGTTAAACTTGAACTTGGCCGCTGTGCACGGCCTGTTGTTCTACAATTTATGCTCCGGTGGGCGCACCCAGAGTATTGAAATATATGAGGTTTCGGCAAGAAATATTGTACAAATACTGTTGAAATGACTATTGCAAATCAGTATTTGTGGCGTTTGGCTGTATACAGAAGTTGGCTGCTATATTTTGCCTTTTTTGAAAATAGAAATTTTCGGCAAAATAATCCCGGCGCGAACTGGTTAAAGATCTTTGAGCCTGTCCAATTAAGTAAGACTAAGAGTGATTACCGCATCAAAAAAATCGTCATAATTTTAATTATTAATCTTAATATTTGTAATGCGTGATGTACATGAAGCTTATGCATGGGATTTCGCATAGCTTAAATTAAGCTTTATGTGATCTTGCTTGTTTTAACTTGTTTTGATGCGTATTGTGCAAATGTAATATGAAGATGGCGGATAATGTTTTTGCATGGCAATTTAAAATATTGTTTAAAGCTTGTGTGTGTATGTAAAAAACTTCATTTGTAAAAATATAGCTTGTAAAATTGGTGATATATTATGAAGGTTGGTTTGGTGATGCACAGTTGTACATGATTCTTGTATTGTTGGATGTTTATTGAGGATTTTGGAAATAGACATCGGGGAGAGGGGTGTGAACCCTGGCCCATTTTTTTCAACCTAGGTTTTTTTTGTTTTTTACACTTGCTACATTTGGTTAGTTAGACACACAAGTTATATACCTTTGCCAGACCAGTACCACGTTGTCTTAGGTAAATAAGTAGTTATAAAACATGTTGGAGTGAAACGGAATCGAACCATAGACTTATCAATTGGATTGGTGCATCAACCATTATGCTTTGGCATTCCTTTTGTTTTTACTTGCTTCCAAAATTTGAGGATCTTTATCTATTTTTGACCGGTATGATATTTGAATGCAATTTTTCATACAAAGCCTTTCTTCGGTGTGAATTCCATAAACTGGAACAAATTAAGAATATTAGTGCTATACCTTACCAAGTTTGCTGGGGATAATTGCTTGGAACGTCATTTTGCTTTACTTTTTCAGGCCCTTGCAAATATCCCATGTGGTAGTTTACCAGTGCGTGTTGTTCTTCGTTGCATGAAATACAATTATATCTGATTTTTTTTATTGACTGCGTCCTTGTAAATTCCCCATGCCGTAGTTCAGTTAAACTGTTTGCAGTATGCTGTGAGCTATGTTCCATTGAATGACTTTATATCATTTGAAAATGATATTAACATTATCCATGACAAGTAATTAGAGTGGAGCAAGGATGTTTAAAGTCATGTCAGCAACAAAGCAGAGATCTCTCTGGTTACTGATAATGCAGCCGGTAGAGTGGAGTAATTAAGCAGGCAGATTCCCAGAACATCAGAGGAATGACATCGGCCAAGAAAAAGGTGGGTGATGACAAGGCGGGATGGATGCAAGGTTCTGGGTAGATGGGGTTTCTGGAAATTTGAGAAATTGGAAAGGACTTCATGGCCCATCAAATGTTCGGTCTTTTCTGTTGTTGATTTAGAATGAAATGTTGCTGTAAGAAGTATGTACAGATTGTGGTAGTTTACTGTGTGTGGTATGCAAATGCAATAAATACAATGTGCCTTCAACAAATAGGAATTTGTCTCTGGTTGTTTGTTTCACGGAATATCAAAGAGTTGTCTAACATTTATCCAAAATGTTGATAAAATTTGAATTTTCTGTGTTTTATGTGTAATGTTAAATGAAATTTTCGAATTCTTTCACCCAAAGTTGGGGAAATGCCAAGGGGTACCCCTTGTCAAGTTTGTAGATTTCGAGCTAAAAATGAAATTTTCGTAATTTTGTTATTAGTTATTCCCAGCTATGCGTGAGATTCTATTGTAAGTGTTACAGCTTGGCTGATTTGGCCCCGAAAATGAGGTTTCCTAAAATATAAATAAAAATGATGCTAGAATACTTTGGAGTCCATTATTGGCTTTGGAGTCATGGAAATAGTAATTTGGAGAAAAAAATTACAAAATTTCAAAGTGATTTAATATAAAACCATAAAGGGTTGCCCCTTGCCATTTTCTTTGCAGATTTTGGCTAAAAATGAATAAAACAAATTTCATTGTGTAAAAAAAAAATGAGGTGAACATTGTACCTGTTTACAGATGTTGGCCCCACAATTATGTTTTCTAAATTTCAATAAAAACGATGCTAGAAATAGTTTGGAGTCTATTATGGGCTTTGGAAGTCACAGAAATATCAATTTGGAGAAAAAAAATTACAACTCTTTTTAGAGTGATTTGAAAAATCATAAGGGGTACCCCTTGCCATCTTTTGCGGATTTTGAGGTTTTCTAAATTTTCTAGGGATACTTTGGAGTCTATCATAGGCTTTGGAAGTCATGGAAAAATTATTTGGAGAAAAGAATTACAATTGTTGAAAGTGATGTGAAAAAATATCACAATGGGTACCCCTTGCAATTTTGTTTTTAGATTTTTGACCAAAATTATGTTTTCTAAGTTTGAATAAAATGTATGCTATCAATGCCTTGGATGGAGTCTATTATGGGCTTTGGAAATCATAGAAATATTAAAATTGGAGAATCTTTTTGTTTAAATCAAAGTGATTAAACAAAATCATAAGGGGTACCCCTTGCCATTTCTGCTGATTTGTGCCCAAAAATGAGGTTTTCCTGAATTTGAATTAAAATGATAGCAGAATACCATGAAGCCTATTATGGGCTTTGGAAGTCCTAGAAATCTGCAGAAAAAGATGAAAAGTGATTTAAAACAAAAATCATTAGGGTTATGAAGTCAGAAATATTATTTTGGAGAAAAAGGAATATTTAAATTTACAAAGTGATTTATACAAACCATACGGGGGTATATACCCCTTACCATTTTCAATTATGCAAACATATTTCTTGACAAAACGAAGAAAAGTTTAACTGATGTAATTGAAACTATGCTTCGTAACAGTAGCATTTTCTTTCAAAAGAATTGTTTAACTAATGTGTTAAGATTAATAAACACAAATGGTACTTCAGCACTTGAAACGGTAGCGGTATAGAGAATAGAACAATTATACTGCTCGGGACAAAATATTGGACTACCAACATTTTTATCACATAGGCCTATGTCACTTTGTAATGATTGACTGGCAATTCCTTCAACACGTCTCAGATGTAACGGTGAGCCACAAAATCACAATAATTATATTTTGCAATAATTGTGCAAATGATATTTGGATAATTCCAATGACGTTTAGATAATGCGTACCCTGAAAATACTCGATTGATATTTAGGCAATCATTGTACTAATCTGGACAATTTTGTTACCAACTCTACCAGGTACAAATAAGCATACAAATATAACAGTATAACAGCAAAATGGCTTGATATGTTTCTGATACGCTGTAAATGTTGGTGGTCCGATATTTTTTCCGGAGCTGAATATCGGTGAAGTTTAATACCAAAGATGGCTCCATACTACCTGTTAACCACCATAAAATTGTTCTCTGTTCCCCTGTTGCGTTAGATTGCTTGTCTCTTAATAGTGCCATCAGCCTGTACGTCTGCTTATCCACTCAGCCAAACAGATCGCGGCATGAACATCATGTAGTACGAGACGCGCGAAATTTTGTTCACCTATTGGAGGAAAGTTTGGCCTCATTAACATAGTGTTGGCGCAAATCACTTCTTACAAAATGACTGGAATGAAGCCACGTCGTATATTTTATACCCGGAGGAGAGGAATATAAGGGGGGGGGGGGGGGGGTTGTACTTCAAAGAATTTCAGCATCTTCAAAGCGAATCGGACCTTGAAACTGACAATCATGTTTCTCCCCATTCTCAATAATCGGTGTCTTGTCGGTCAGCCAACCGTGACAGTCCCACTGTTTGAAACCCAAGACCGATGTAATTAATTTGTGCTCTGCGTCATATGGCGACGGGTGCACGCATTCCCCAACATTGCTGAAGCAACTCAGGTAGAATAGGCAGAGATGAAATTATGAGACAGATGTGAGACTTCGTGCTGGGAAGATGAAAAGAGCGCAGTCCAGGTATAATTATATCACATCACGTGTCGTCAACAAATCATGCCAGCCACAATCCCCCTTGATATTACGTTCCAGATACCCTACAATACATACAGTCAATCTTTGCTAAAGAAGGACTTTCTCATAGAGCATTGTATAGTTAACATGCACGACATTACAGCTCGGCTAAAGAATTAATTGGTACTGAACACTATATAGTCAACATTTGACAAAAAGACAAGTTGGCTGGAAAATAGTTTTGTTACAGAACGTTTGTGAACATACAACATATAATTTAGCAAACATGCAACGTAAACACAACTTGGTTGAAGAATTAGTTCGCAGCAAGCATCTGTTCACGGCGACATTCACGGATACAGTCCCTTCAGCCGAGATATTGAGTTCAATGGAAACTTTTGTTTATCCAAGTGACGTTCATATAATGCTTTAGCATAGTGGTGGGCTTTCTGTTCAGGGAACAACCAGTGGCGTATCCAGCGGGGGGAGGGGGAGGGGAAGGGTTGCAGGGGGAAAACTCCCCCCCCCCCCCGGCGGCATTTGAGGCGTCACAAAAACAAAAAGAAATAGTGTTTTTAAGACGATTTTAAGACCATTCAGACCTTGTTTGCCCTACCTGGCACAAACAGCTGGATACGCTACTGGGAAGAACGTAGGAAGTTCCATCCGGTCAAATTTAACTATAAGCTCTAATTAGTCTGGTTGAACAAATTTGAAAGGCTGAAACTGAATTGAAAATTGATTGCTACGTTCAACCCTTTGTATAGCCTAAATTTGCTTGTGAATGTGGATTGGAGACTGTTATTCCAAATATAACCCAACAGAACATGTAGATAATTACTCTCACCCAGAAAACATTCAATCATATAGCGGTCTAGCGCTGCTTAATATTCAATAGCATGGCAAACAAATTGTGCTTACCTTAGCGCTATTTCACAGCCCAAGTGCTAACGCATGGAGAAATATTTTGTTGTGTGACGTTCCGTATTGAAGCAATTTCTACTGCTGAAATAAGCAAATTTTTTCTTTCAAATTGCTTAATACTGCTTAGATCTTCGAGGCTCCGTTAAAAATTGCTTAGCAGCCCAATGAAATGGGAATCTTAGAGCTACTTAAACAGACAAATTTGTTTAAGCACAAAAAAGGCTTGCTTAGTAAAATCAGATTACCAGCCAAAACTTAACGTGATGTATATTTTGTTTATGATTTAAGCAGCTCTATGAAATTGGCTCCAGATGTAAGTTGGTATACTGCTAAATTCTCTGTGTAAATGATTACTGTTGATATTGATATTTGTATTCCGCTCGCAAATAATTATATTTTCAAACAGTTTGTGGGCTGATTGAAATAAACAGGTGTGGGCCAGCCTCATCCCGCGAAAGGTGCCGCCATTAAACTTGAACCCCGTCGTGTCATTACTGTCAACGCCTGGTTGCACCACGCGCAGCTGCCCCGATCGAGTTGTATCAACGCCCGGACAAATTACGAGCTGAATTCGCACTCGATATGCCAGCCCGGTCGGCCTTTTTAAAATTGAAATCTCAGCTCCGCATCCGATTCGTTCTGTTTGCAACAGTAATTTATTGGCTAAATTCCTTCTGCACCAGAAATATTTCTTGTCCATTCTGAGTTGACGAAAGATGTTTTTCCTGCAGGGTGCATGGCTATACACAGTACTAAAATACGCCGTATGGTTATGTGTTGATGGTTGAGTGACGTAAGTGTATTCATTATGGGAGGTGAAATGTTTCACACAGATACCATTGTTGACAGATGATACAAACGGGTATTTACTTCGTATTTTTCGAAGATTATGACAAGTTCATTCTTTCCTTCCAAAGGTATTTTATGTTTCCTACGCAAAAACAAAGCATGCTTAAAATCACATAATATGCCAATATAGTATTGGTAATATATATGCATCTCCATTTCAGATGCAGTTCAGATCCAATCTCAAAATATTTCTGCTCAACCAACAGAATGTCTAACAATAATAATGTATTACATTTGTTTTCTTCAATATTCAATGTTTTTCTTGTTTGTTGTTTTAATGGTGCGTACTTAGTGCCTTTTTAGATATGTGTATGCGCGTTATAAAGACTGATTAATAAATATTATACAGTTACCGAAAATGGAAATACTTAGGTTTTTTTGTAAAACCAGATTTTTAGCATGTCTGGTCTGGGCTGGTTTGTTTCTTCGTAAAAAACTGCGTATATTGGTCTATTTCAAGTTCTTTGTAAATCCTGGAGGACGATTCCTCCGGGATTTCCTTTCGGGGCCAATTATAAAAGCAACCTTTGTAGTACATTCGCCATGTTGTCCTCATTCTACAGGTTCTTGGAGGAAGAAAAGTTAACAAAGAGTAATAAGACTCTAAAGAGAAAACTTCCTTTTCAAACATCGACTTTAAACGATATTCCTTTCGCTTGAACCGATGCTGTTTCTTCTCTAACCAAACCGTCTCCACACGGCCCAACAAACTTGATTTACGCTCAAGCAAAAATCAACATCGCCTCTAAGATCTGTACAAATTGACAAAAAAGATAAGATGTTTTAGGGGGAGTAGGGGAGAGGGAAAGAAATAAGAAGAGGTGGACATCGGAGACTTGGGAAAACAGGCGCTTATGAAATCAGGAGGCTTGTAGTGCCTGATTGGGTTCCGTGTTTGCGTAACGGCTTTTGCAATTATTGGCTTGACTGCATAAAAGGGTCTGAGAATTTCACACCTGAGCTGGTCAAACGAATTTTGGTAAGAGGATCTAACGTAACACATCAATAAGCCATGTCCAAGTTGACTCGCTGTAGATGTTTAGAGAAGGTATTAATTGAATCCAAGTAGGACAAATTCAGATTGACGTACAGTTAACAAAAAACACATTTCTCTTCCATACAAAAAATAGAGTGATTTATTTTCATATCAATGTAATGTAACATTTTAAACTGAAACAATCATATCAAATTCCCAAACGCTGTTTAAGTCGTTTTTGGTGACAGGAATTAGAAGATGTAGTAAATATTAAACAAAAAATAATGGCGCTCTGAATTAATCTGCGGTTGGGAAATAATGTCGAAAGTTTTCCCTTTCGTTATCACTGTCCCTGTTTAATATAATTAATCAGGATGGCCACTAAGCTAACGGTTTGTTTAAGAACTACATATAATATACAATATATTTTTTAATAACTACGAAATGAATAAAGAAGAAGATGATTAATGAAATAACCCTCATGTATACAACAAAAACTGTGGTGTTAACGTAACACCAGGTGGTATCTATATGTGTAGCACTCGTCCAATAGGTACCGGTAACGCACAGTGTTAGGTTAACACCACACTTTTTGCATATTTTTCACAATGTAAGATTTAGGGAGCCTGCATTTTAAAAATTTAATTCAAATTTCTGCAATCCGGCGTCTATTCGTACTGCTGCGAAATACTCTCACGAATTCACAAACTAAGGAGACGTAAGCACTTATTTATGTATGCCATGGATGACTACAAAAAGACACACGACAGCGTACGTAACTGAAAGTCTCACGGGCTTATGCACACGATTGTCGGCACCTTAAAATGTCTCAAATTTCAGCCCGCCCGAAGCGCGGCTTATGCGCCTACCCGCAAACTCCCAAAGAACTTTCCTCAAACTTGCGACGCTTTGCAACGATAGTCACGTGCGGTATCTTTCAAGTTTGAACGAAGATGTATTTACAGCCAGAGGTATACTTGATAGGTATCGTTGATGACCTAGATATGGCGCGAACTCTCTTGTCCAACAAACCTTATCTCACCAACTGACTCGATTATTTTGTTTCCGCTTGTTGCCCGTCTTTTGGTATCTCCTTCATCAGTGGTGACTAATAAGGTTATACGTGTTTGTAGTTATCCCGACACCTCAAGGGCGTCTTTCTACTCCGATTGGGACGAGTGTGATTATCTTCTTTCAAGCCAGCCATAGTTATTTTAATCAAAGCGGACAATCAATTTTTCGTCCAATTATCTTTTTCTAGTCCTCTTAGCTCATAAACATTAAGAAAATGCGTGCTATCTACTTTGTCATTGTATCCTCGAAACAAGTAAAAGTTGAAAATTTAGGAAATAATTTGAACTTTATTAAAGCTCACCAGATACGTTTTAAATGGGACTTAACACGTTTATATTTAACTGTCGTTTTTCATAAATACTTTTCTATTGTTAGGTTACTTGTGGTTTTGCATGCATGTCCTATTTGGGGTCAAATTTGAGGCTACATTGCCTGATTTTTAGCCAAGACTTTTCATTTTTACGGAAAAGTAGCCACATTTTGATCTTATATCTTTAAAAAGGCAAACATGAAAATCAACAGTTAAATATTAACGTGTTGTGTTTTTTGTACTTTTTACAAAATTCGGGAGAGACTTCATTTTTAATACATTCCCTATAAACGTACAAATTTCGTATAGTTGTTTATGAACGTATTCCTGGTTATTACTTCATCCAACCCTGATAAGACAAATAAGGGTTGTTTAAGTCATTATTTTCAAACAAAATAGACAAAGTGAATAAATATTCACTGAAAGGAATGTTCTTTTCCACCGCCAAATACGCAATTCAGTTAGATCTTAGGTGTTTTTCAAAGCAATGTTATTGTTTCGGCACGCAAATCAAGTGCACCCCGTCTGTTTATACAGAAATCACCCTGGCACTTTGTAGTGGCATTTTGCCAACGCCGCTGGAAAAAATAACTTCAAATGAGATTCGTTTTAATTTAGATTGCTCTTCCGCACTGACGGAATTTCTTCAAGACGCCTGCATAAGCCTGCCTCGGTTTTCCAGCTCGATGGAAAGGCTAGATTCTCACCATATCGTGTGCTGTCACCATCCCCGACGACGTGGTGACGTTACAATGCCGGCCGTCAGATCAGCACGGTGGAAACACCATGGATGGCATGTGTACTCAATGTGACAGGTCGTAACCAAGGCTGGGACCAAGTTGGAAATCCAACTTCCGAGAGAATCTGTAGCAGGGTAATCATTTCTCATCACGCAGAGACAAATGCATTTCTATTCACTGGTTCGTGTATAGGGAACACGGAATGGTCTGAGTATAGGAACAGGAATCCCATAATTCCATTATAATAACGAAGTTGTTAACAGCCGTGCTACTCAGCTAAATACAGATAAATATAGGAGGTACCCCTTTAAAGACTATTCGTCAAACAATCCACAAGGCAAACTGACTAGAAATTTGGAAAAACTATAAGTTATTGTAGCTACAGCTACTATACTTCATCAAATGATGCCATAATTTAAATTGTATTTAGTCTTTAGCTGCCTCCTATATCTATTTATTTATTTATTTATTATAATACCGAAAACACCTAATGATAAACTTATCACACTGTACGGTTTTTCCCCATTCAAAAAAGGTCATGGGCTTACAAGGATCTCTAACATGCTTGCTGAGTTTAAAGGTATGATATATAGCTTTGGTAATGATAAAAATGATTAGTTTTAATCTGAGAGCTTACTGTTTATAAAGATGGTCCTCCTGAGAAAAATTTCCGTAACAGGAGGTCGTGGGTTAGAGTCCTACCCGAGGACACCTGTTAAATTTTCACTGCATGTTTATTTTTTTGTTTACATCATTCCCGACGCAAATTACATCGTCTGACGATGAATTTGTCTATAGCATACATTATTTGTTTCTTCAACCGTAAGTTACAAAAGAATTAATTATATTCACACAGCTCTCTTATGCAACTGTCTAAATTCGTGGCCATAACTATATTCGCAAACTGATAGGATGTTTCCCAAGAATTACTATGAGCCAGTACAAGCAAATGAAAATAACAATCAATAAATATATAAATATTAATATAGGTTTTCCCGAACGATTTCGGAAAATGTGCACATTAATTTGTAAAAGATGCATTCGTTTTCGTGAGAAATAGAATGAACGTTCACAATCCCGTTTTCTATTTAGCAATTGATAATTCGATTCCATGAAGGTGCATTTAGACGTGAAAAATCAGCGTACGATTTCCCGAATGTGCACTGAATTAGTAATTGATAATTCATTTTAGCGCGAATTCGAATGCACATCCGCAATCCTGTTTTCCTTTTAATTTATCACCAATCTATTTCGCTAAATGTGCAGCCGATTTCCCGCGTAGTGTTTTTTTAATTTTTTGTTTATGCATCCCTGGTCAAGTATTGGCATTCATTTATTTGTTAACAAAAGTAACATATGGGGAACTAAATCAGGTGGTCTTATAGTCTTTTGAAACATACCAAAAAATACGCTTAAGAAAATCGTTCTTTGCTCAGCATTTGCCACGGTCGCATCATATAGCCAAATTTCACAGTTGACATACCGGTATAGGCCTCCTAAAATATCCAATAATGGTAACCAACCGACCAACCGATCAACCGATCAACCGATCAATCAAAAGTTGTATCATGAATTGTATAGGCCAATATACTTTATTTAAATTGGATGCAGAATTTGCGAATTTAAATTGTAACAAATGAAAACGAATATTTAATTCAGGCTGTGCCACAATGACAAATCGATTTGCTGCGAAATAGATTGCACATTCTTAATAATCGGCCACGCATACGTCAAACCGAAAGCCTAATCACGTATTTGTAATCGTTTAAACGAAACGTTATGCACATTCATTTATTTGAATGATACAAAATGAAATCGAATGCTAGTTTTTGCGAAAATGAAACCCGGATATACGTCGTTCTCAAAATCAGCGCGAAATTGAATTCAAGTTTTACAAACATTTATGCACATCTTGCGAAATCGTCCGGGAAAACCTATAATAAAAAAAAAAATATATATATATATATATATATATATTTTTTTTTTTTAAATTAATTAATGAAAAATGTTCAAAAAATCCTACACAATGTTCAAATCCGAGAGTTCATAACTACTTCAAGGTTGATCTGTATACCAAAACAATCACCATCGCCATCTGCGCCTAATCAATACCGTAAGTTAACAAATCCGAAAAAAATCCCCAAATAATTCATTTCAAGTACTCTTGAAAATTTCCCCACGTGGAAGCAATGAATATATCAATAACCATGCTCCATATGTGGTGTTTGGGTAACCTGATTCAGTACAAAGTCATTTGCAATTGTGTATTTAGCAATAATTCCAGTCACTTGCCCTTCGGTCATGGCAAAAAACCCAATTGGCAGCTCATTAGGAAAATATGCCGCCAAAACTTCGCCCAGATATTGTGATTAATTTCTCGGCAACGGAGAAAGTGGACAACCTGGTTCCCAATAACAATCCACAGCTGGGATTTATATTGATGTCTATACTTAGAATTCTGTATACTTTCAGGAAGCAGCAAGTTTATTGTGAAAGCACTTTCTAGCCCCCTGCGCGCAACGTTCAAACAACCTAATTTCAAAGTCAGGTTGTTATAATAATAGTACACCCCAGACCACGGTCATTAAATGCACTCGATATTTGCTCTATCGATATCGTTTACACACAATGATGGCATTTCTACTCTGCCAAAATTATTTTAATGCTTTGGTTAATTCTTCATGTTTCAATCCCGAATATTGTAAAAAGAAAACAGGTGAGCTAAGCAGTCGATTTTATAGACGCTGATAAGAACTTATATTTAATACCGCCCCCAAAAGGCATGCTATTGTAACTCGGTTTTGTCTGTGTGTAGCCAGATAGCAGACTTTATGACTAGAATTACTGTATAGTGAATGATCGCATGCAGTACCCATGCAAGTACACTCCCTCCTCGTTTCATCAATTTCATTACTACGGTCACCCCAGCTCAGCTCCTCCGCCAAACCAAACGCCTGTATTCTGAAGAAGGCCCTCAGTGGCAGAAGATGACCAGTCTTGTTTATCCGTACGAGTGCGTAATACGTACAGTGGGCCTTGGGTATGCGATATGCACGACGCGCTGTATGGGGGATGATCCTTGCTGCGTGCGTGGATCCATCGAGAAGAAATTACGGAAGGCTGTGAATCCCTATCTGTGCTCCAAGACGGACTCCATGCTGGTGAACATGAAGGATAAGCCGTGAGATTAGCGCGTATCACGGAGGAGGGACTGATCGTACACTCCGCTCGCATTTCACCAAGCCTGCCGGTGCATAATTCTGACCTATTTACTAACGATCTCCGTGTATCTACCGGACGATCGAGCGGTGTACGGGACCGTGTGTTGTGCGTGTGCGTAGCCATCCCCGACAGCTACATTGGATGCCAAAACAGTAAGATATATATTGCTTATATGATATGTAATACTAGAAGTATGCACGTGTGTTATATCACCAGTCTATATATATAGCATTCTACATACACCGGCTGGATATAGTGGAGTAATGGTTAACTGTAACGCCAACTAGCATCAACAGACATTGAAGCCGTAATGATGGCATGGACGACGCGGAAAAATCTTGCCCGCTAGCAGTACAATATCCCGTACATAGATGGATGTCCTCGGCGTCATATAGCTAAAGCGTGGATGTGTCACCACAGTGTATCGCTACTACTCCGGCTAATCAAGCATACCAACTTGGGCATAGGACCTTGCTCAAGTCAAGAAAGAAAAAAGCAACTCCATTAGTCCATATGTAGGTCTATATCGCGCGCCTGTGGCTTTTCTCACTGTGTAATATTCCTATGACTTATATCTCCTACGCTTGCCACGAATGGTAGAGACAACATGCCTCGTGACTTCGACAATTAAATTAAAGGTACCTTTAATCTCTCCATCGCACTGTGAATCAGGGTGTACAGCAAAACAACGCCAGAATCTGCAGATCATATCCCGGTGCTTCGCTGTCAGACCAGCACCAGACTAAAGGAGGAAAAGTACAGGCAGCACCCTTTTACACCCTTGACGCTTCAAGGTCGCCAGAGATACGCACACCACAAAGTTTGGGCCGGGCTGCAAATATGTGTAGCTACATGAGCGGTAAGACAAAGGTCCCGGCGGCTCAGGAGAGCTCGCCTGAGGATGAGGTACGGGCTGGGGCTGAGTCCAGCCACTCCCTCTCTCCGGACATGGCGTCTGCTTCTTTTCTCTCCGTCTCCAGTGAGATGGACGAGAAGGAGGAGACGATCTCCAGGAGGAAGCTGGACCTGAGAAGCTTGAGCGAAGGAGTAGCAGCCCTCGTCTTCCCATCGGTGAGTTATTTTAGTTCGTATCCCAGCTAACATACCATTACCAATTGATGTTT
Source organism: Hippasteria phrygiana (assembly GCA_037893225.1). Classification (NCBI taxonomy): domain Eukaryota; kingdom Metazoa; phylum Echinodermata; class Asteroidea; order Valvatida; family Goniasteridae; genus Hippasteria; species Hippasteria phrygiana. The sequence goes on along the minus strand of JAZGUH010000575.1, from coordinate 1,860 downwards.
ATTATTGACATGCCATTTCCGGTATCACACTGGAGAGGGGTATCTTGAGAGGTCTGAGGTAAGCCTCAACCGACCTTACAAAAAAAAGAGGTTTACCAATATTTTGAGGGGCATGCAGTTTCTAACATGAGCTTGTGCTAACAGCTGCAGTTCTCATGTCTTTACCATTATGTAGTGGCTTGAATCATAGCTCTGTGCTTGAATGAGGGGTTATGCTTCTTCCCTCAGGCAGACCTGTAGCTGGAGGGTGGGGGTCGCCTAAAGTTTGGAGAGACTGATTTATATTCATCTTGAAGGCTTTAGCCCACAACAAGTCATGGAAGTTCGGTTTGACATGTTTCAAAAGCCAGAATAATATTTTGGTTAACCCTATAATAGATACTCGATAATACCAGTTACTTTTTGTAAATGTTGTTGAACCAAATCGCCGAGTTTTTGATCAGACAGACAGTTTTCCCAAAAGGTCTACCGCTGCTAACTCTAACAAGGCTACGATTGGTACGTTCGTACTTTCCAATAAACATCCAGGGAGCGTGGAACTGAGAATTAACTGAATAAATGAAGGAGTGCCCCGGGGCCGAGAAGGCATATTGAGCCTGTTGTTAATTATGTCGTATTTTCGGCATCAATTCTGCCGGTAAAGCACGGAGCACACGTAAGGAGCGTATGGCTGCTGCATCATCGCGGTCGGGGCTAGAGTGGCATTCCTTCCCCGATGAGGTCATAACATGTCATATCATCACAGATAGACCCGGAATGAACGACGGGCGGACCTAGACACGCGACGAGCCGGGCTAAGCGACTCCACTTTCCCCGCGCCAAAATGCTCTAGCGCGTGGCCGTCATGGCGGCCTCGACGATTATTAAAATGTCATCTCCGTGTCTGTCACAGCGGTGCGTGCGCGCCCCTCTCCACCATGACTTTAAATGGACGCAAGCCAGCCCGGCACTTACGTGTACCTATGCACTTTTGGCGCGAAATAAAAATCATGACAATAAAAGCATTTCACGATGCTCTCCGTCACCCACCCCAGAAGAAAAAAAACACATCATGAAATTCCACTTTGAAGGACATGTGGGATCATTTTGCAACAGCGAGAAAATAGTGGCAGGAGATCTGACGGTACGCATGAATAATGATGAAGTTGGTAGACTGTACCGGCGTTCACCTTATAAAGACACGGGGCCTAGATATTTGGTATGGCGAGCCTAACTCGAGATAATTTACCATCTATTCCGAGTATTCGGCCCCACACTACCACCCGAGAGGGGTAAGAAAGCACCTCATGGCGGGGAGATGACTAGAGAAGACACGGTGCCTCGGGGAAATGGTTACAAACAGTAGTGACTATCGGATTGGGTTTCATAATCAAGCGATCAAGGCCGATGACATATAACGCGTGTCTCAGCCGTAATCAGCTCCCTACCCATTAATCTCACCGTGTAATAGCTAGGTGCCTGTTAACCCCATCCATACACGCTGCCAACATGGGGGAAGGAAATTCCTCCATGCTGCCAACAAAATGACTGGAAGATGTCAACAAAACCGCCGGAAGAGGCAGTGTTTACTCCGGGGCAGTTCCTACCTGCAGGCAGTGTGTATCGATAGATGTGCATATTTACTCGAAGTGAGGATTCCAGCAGACACGGATCTCTGGGATTTGCCGTGTCTCTCAATATTGTCGGGATGAAGAGCTTAAGCTATTGAAAGAGGTCCACAGACTTCCCAGACCTCAACCTTAATTGCAAAAAGAAAGGAAACAGAAAAAAAGGAAGTAAGCAGAAGAAAGATATAGTCAAATTACAAATAAGATTTGTCATTAATATTGTAATTCGTACATATGCCCAAACAGCTATATA